>REGL01000302.1:261893-281724 GCA_004194395.1 Aurelia aurita complex sp. Pacific
GTTCAGTTCGTCTTGAGCTCTCTTTTTCTGGTGATTTAATTAGGTCCTATCTTCTACATTCAAATCATCACTTCATGAATTCGTTTCCGTTTGTTTTAAAGTTTCTCTCACAATGATTTAACTGTAGTTTCCAGTCTTTCGTGTTCTATGTCAGATCAAAACTTAACTATGTTCAGTTCGTCTTGAGCTCTCTTTTTCTGGTGATTTAATTAGGTCCTATCTTCTACATTCAAATCATCACTTCATGAATTCGTTTCCGTTTGTTTTAAAGTTTCTCTCACAATGATTTAACTGTAGTTTCCAGTCTTTCGTGTTCTATGTCAGATCAAAACTTAACTATGTTCAGTTCGTCTTGAGCTCTCTTTTTCTGGTGATTTAATTAGGTCCTATCTTCTACATTCAAATCATCACTTCATGAATTCGTTTCCGTTTGTTTTAAAGTTTCTCTCACAATGATTTAACTGTAGTTTCCAGTCTTTCGTGTTCTATGTCAGATCAAAACTTAACTATGTTCAGTTCGTCTTGAGCTCTCTTTTTCTGGTGATTTAATTAGGTCCTATCTTCTACATTCAAATCATCACTTCATGAATTCGTTTCCGTTTGTTTTAAAGTTTCTCTCACAATGATTTAACTGTAGTTTCCAGTCTTTCGTGTTCTATGTCAGATCAAAACTTAACTATGTTCAGTTCGTCTTGAGCTCTCTTTTTCTGGTGATTTAATTAGGTCCTATCTTCTACATTCAAATCATCACTTCATGAATTCGTTTCCGTTTGTTTTAAAGTTTCTCTCACAATGATTTAACTGTAGTTTCCAGTCTTTCGTGTTCTATGTCAGATCAAAACTTAACTATGTTCAGTTCGTCTTGAGCTCTCTTTTTCTGGTGATTTAATTAGGTCCTATCTTCTACATTCAAATCATCACTTCATGAATTCGTTGTCGTTTGTCGTAAAGTTTCTCTCACAATGATTTAACTGTAGTTTCCAATCTTTCGTGTTCTATGTTAGATCAAAACTTCCCTACGTTCAGTTCATCTTGAGCTCTCTTTTTGTAGTGATTTGAACGGGTACTTTGTCAAGAATTTTCTAAATTCAAGTCAAAACTTAATGCATTCTTTTTCTGTTTATTTGTAGTTGAAACTGTATTGTCTTTGTGCTACTGCACTTCTTTGTCTTTGCAGTATATTTGTTTATTCGAAATACCAAAGCTCCACGATCCCGTGCCTCACATTTCAAAGGTTTGTGAGAAAAACAGTACACAAGATTTCAAGGCCAAGCCAAGGTTGCAAAGTGCAACTATTACTGCGCCACTCTCCTATGTTTTCAGAGCATAGGTTCCAAATCTTTATCTCGGCGTAAAAAGGTGGGTGTAAAATTCAGTGACCTATTTCTTCTGATTGAATGGCTTGAAAGAAACTTCAGATACTTACCTATAATTCTACCGTTGAACTTTTCAGAAAGTTTGAATATTTTTGGAAATTACAGCGTATCTTACATTTAAACTCATTTGAAGATGTAACGTCATCAAATTTCTAAATCATAAACCAGATGAGTGTCAGACTTTTGCTTGATACCATATTGTAGACATTTATAAACTATGATTTTCTTCAAAATTATTTCATGTTACGTCAAACAGTTTGGAAATTACGATGGTTTTAAGTCTTTTTGAGAATTTTTCTTGAATTCTTGAAAAAGAGGAAAGGCACTCTAGTTCTGAAAATACTGAAGTTTTCAGAAAATTCCAACGGTAGAATTATAGATAATTAGCTAATGTTTCTTTGAAGCCATTCAGTTCAAAGAAATAGGTGACTCAATTTTACACTAGCCTTTTTAAAGATTTGAAACCTATGCTTGTTTTCAGAGCCGATTACATTTGTGGGATTTCTTAAAAATTAAAGAGAGCAGAATTTAAATGCTTGAATTATCATTTGAGTTTTATTGAAAGTAGCACCAGTTTGCTGCAATTGATTGTTGGGCTGTAGCAGTGGTCCCTTCACAAAAATATTTCCGTGTTGTTTATTGCAGATGCCCGAGCCATTATGCTTCCAATGATAATCAATCAATTGATTTTGTATTTGGAAAAAATGGAAGATTTGCAGATTTGTATCGATATTATGAATGACTTGCTGGCTGCATTAACACGACCCCCTGAAGAAGTCGTAAGTTTTTAGCTCACAGTTTGCATCGTTGTTTCTTCGTTGTACCTTTCATTGACATTACTTTTACAGTCGTATTTCAAAAAGCAGGCCAATTTGACAACTGGCTTGGAGCAGGAAGGTCCTAAATTGTGAAATTCGTTCGAAGGCGAAAATATGGAATCTACGATTACACGTTTTGATTGAGTGATCATCTACATAGCTTAATCAGCAACCTCATTTCCAGTAATCAGTAATCATGATCAATAATCAGTAATCATGTCATTTCAAATTTGATGAGGGCTCTGCTGGTGAAATACGATTGGTCATTGCATGTACAGCCGTTAGATAAACTTGGTTTGAATTCGTTGTACGAATTTCTTGCACTGATCTGTTAAATTCATCCATTCTTTTTCGTATGTCTGAAAGAGAAAAATGTTTCAACTCTAGAAATTATTCAGGCAAAATTATCTTTGTGCCGTCAAGTGCTTAGTCTTCGTATCCAAAAGCAGCTCTCTCAACATAATGTCTTCTAGGTTTTATGGCTTATGCCCTTTTTTAAAACCTCTGGTTTCAGATGCACTCAGATGAATTTTGACTTTTTGAACTCGTATCTCCGGTGTTTGGTGGACGATATTTGAATGCGACGTACGTAAATTTAAGCTAAAGCTTAAAAATTCAGTTGTGCAATCGGAAAGTCCCGATATTTTGTCGTTTTGTTTCTTTTTCCAGCCGAAAGGGGGGTACTTTGTTGGAGACACACTGTATCATGTTGTTTTTCAATCGTTTATTGACACTATGATTTTTATTGCAGGGAGAGACAGATCAGGACATCACATCCATTGTTATACATTTGTTCCGCTACATCGTTAAATGTGTTATTCGTATGGATAGAAGCATTGCTTTATTGGTATGCTATTTTAGAAATAATTGCAATAGACCTTTTAGCTATTCTCAAATAGAATGTGAATCGAACGATATTTTGCTACATTTTGTAGAATTTTCGAATGTGCACAATAGTGATAGAAGCTCTAACGCCACTCAATCGAACGTCGCATATAAAAATGTATAAAAATAACGTTCGATCCAGGCTCTTTTGGAGAATAGCTAAAAGGTCTATTATAACACTTTATCAAACCCGCTCGGCTGCTCGAACCTTCCTCAAATATTGGCTTTGCATGGGCTATCGTAAACTAGAAATTGCTCAATATCTGTCATATGATTTTGACAAAATAGCCGTGTTTAAAAGGTTGAATTCTCAAAATCTGTAATCCAATGCCATTTTTTCATGGGACTATTTTGAACTCTCCAAAAATTGATCCAGTGCGTACGATTACTTTTCTTACAATCTCAAGAAATTCCTTTTAATATATTTGATTTCCACAAAAGGATATTTAAGTAAGCAAGCTTTCTGAGAAGTGGCAGAACACCTCAGTTGGTTCAAAAACCAATCTTTTATTTTCTTTGCCTAAATTTGTCCCAACACATTTATTTAATAACTAAAGCATTTGGCCTGATGTAAACTGTTTACTGAGGGGCATTTCACTCATTCGAAAAGCGTACGAGATTGTTCAGAACAAAAGGATTTTTACTGATTATTGATGGTATTTTCTTGAAAACAAAAGAAATTTGGCCAAATGGTGTACGAGACTTTTTGGGAGTGAAATACCCCTCACTGGTATACTACCTTTTTCTTTTCCACAGGGAAACTATGTGGCATGCATTGTCTGCATCCTTGATGACACTTTCATGAAAGACAAGCATTATCAGATTTTCATTGATTCATGTGGTGATGAGTGCGCGCTTTTGGTAAGATCATTTTCGCACACCCGTTATTTAGTAAATCAAATACCGCAAGCATCATCCCCATCGATTATTAGTTTTGTAAGTTTAATGTTGCGGTTACATGATGCTGCCTGTATTGTGAATATACCGCTTGACCGTCGGCAGAGAGTATCGTAAACCATGGATATGCATCACAAAGAATTGCAAATCATTTTCGACAGTCTCTCTGGAAAACTTATCGTTTCGTACCGTTACTACTTTTTTGTCGCTATTGATACAATTCCTAGCATCGCTTTATCAGTTGTCCTTCAATGCCGCGAGAGACGGTCAATCAAATCCCTTTGTTTTCTGTTTGAAGCAAAATTTCAATAAATCAATAAGTGAACCTTGCTAATCCCCATAACCATCCTCTGCGCAGAAATCATATGATTGAATAAATGCCTGCCATTAGTCGAGAGGCCTTTATATAGCGACATAAAAGCTTTAACACTCCAGGATGAAGAGCTGGTGTATGGTGTATGAAGTTTCACGTTGATTTATGATGCTTTATGAGCTCAAAGGCAGTCTGTCACGCATCTGATTGGGTGATAATGACAATACAAAGAATAGGAAATATGATTGGCGACTGGTCCTACTGACTTTCTACGGCCGCAGAAAGTGAGAACCATCAGCAGTCCTCCTTTGTTTCAAATACACAAATTCACAAAGAAATCTGCTGTGCTGAGCTCTTACTTTGTTACAGCCAATCAGATACATGACAGACTGCCTTTAATCATTCATGTTTTATCGGAAATAAATTTTCCAATTCGGTTCATCTAGTGATCTAATTATCTCTTTCTTCAAGGATTGCCTTATTGAGCTGTTTTTGGTATTCAGAGATTTCATCAGCACATCTGTATACCCCAGGGACTGGATCTCGATGACAATGGTTCAGAACCAGTAAGTTTTGCATTCTTTTCTCTGTGGTAGCCTACTTTTGGAGATGGGTCAGTGGTAGCACGCTTGACTACCAATCTGAGGGTTGATGGTTCGAGTCCCCGCCCTGCCGAACCTGCTACAAATTGTGAAGGGAGTCGCTAACTCTCTGTAATTCCAGGGTAGAGGAATCACGAGGTGTGGTCACATCGAGAGGAAGGACCAAGACGCTGTTTCGATAAGCTCAGCTTCTCAGCGCCCTAAAACGACCTTCAGATGCTACGTAGGAAAACACAAAAACAAAACTTGTAATCCTTACTTATTGTTCAAATCACGTGGTATACATCTCGCTGACTGCATAGTGTTTGGGCTTATCTGTAGTTGTGATATTTCCATCAATAGACCTTTTAGCTATTCTACAAAAAGAGTCTGGATCGAGCAGTAGTTTTATGCATTTTTATATGAGAGACTCGACTGAGTGGCGTTAGCGCTTCTATCACAAGGTGTCTTTTGAAGCCTTTCCAATGTTTAGACAATACTCAAATACTTTCCGAGTAATATGATACAGGAAACAAGCGAGAATAAAGAAAACACGAGGGGCATTTCACTCTTTTGAAAAGCGTACGAGATATTTTCAAAACAAAAGGATTTTTACTGGTTTTTGATAGATTTTTCTTGAAAACAAAATAATTTTTCCAAGAGGTGTACGAGATTTTGTGGGAGTGAAATGCCCCTAGGAAAGACATGTTTGAGTTTCTTAATTTTTTGGTGATCTGTGAGTCTGAGTTTCTTATATGCAGTTTCTTATAAAAGAAAACACGTGTAGCGTGAAACTCCGAGATAAAACAAAGAATGTAGTTGGTCGTATTGTCTCAACAGTTTTAATTCCCTCTGCCTACATGGCATTGAGCACTGTTTTAACCAATAAAGACATATATTACCTTTTGTGATAGTTGTTTGTTTATCTGCAAGTATACTTATTGATTTCAGGGACATTCTGCGTGCTGTCGGCCATTTCTCTAAAGCATTGTATGAGAAGTTTCTCGTTGGGGATAGCTTCGAGTTACAGGTGAATAATGACATAAGTGTTTCAGACCACAGCATGTTACTTCAAAATATTTTGATCTTTGATAAATTTCTAAACTACAAATGAGAACATATTTGTTTTTTGTATTAATCTTTTCATGTTGATAAGTTGCTGATAACGGAAAGTCCCGCAAAGCCAGTATTACTGACAGGTAATCATCTTCAAATTTTCTTGGATGAACTTCGAAATAAGACGTCTCCCTTTTCTGTTTTAGTTGTGGAGAAACTATTTCCAGCTGGCTGTTGCCTTCATCACCCAAGAATCATTGCAGCTTGAAATGTTTAGTGAGATGAAAAGAAGCAAAATCCTGGAGAAGTAAGCTTTTTAACTCTCTTTTCAGCAAGATATCCTGTCACTTTTTTATTGTAGACTTTCAGAATTATTGCAGAATTTTACCTTTTTTGATACAGTACATGCTGTGAAGACCAGCATACAAGAACGTGTGATTTTCTGTGACAGGCTGAAACGGCATCTATGCATTTATTTTGTTGTTCTTATACTAAGCATCCTAGGACTGAAAATGGGAGTCTGGCACAAGGTTCTGCTAATCATTTAAATTGTGACTGTTATTGCTTTGTTATAACGGTTCTACGTGACTGAAACTAAGGTTTATTTCATTCCAAGAGATGCAACTACTATATTGTATTGCTTTGTTTGTGGTGGTGGCTTTCTTTCAACCTTGGTTTCTTTTGTAGCTACTGATTTGTGACTGTTATTGCTTTGTTTAAGACTGAAGTTGTTTCTTTATTTGCAGGTATCTGGATATGCGCTTGATTGTTGGTAAACAGATTTACGAAATGTGGCAATGCCTTGGTTAGTAGTCTGTGAACCTAGCATTAAATCATCCGTGTACACGTATTTTTTTATAACAAACCACTTACAAGAAATTCAGCTTTCAGATGGTCAAAAAATTATGAAACTGCAATACTGGGAAAAATTATTTGAGAAACTATTTATTTCATTGACGGAAATCCTTGACATATTTTAGTTTATTTTCAGTTGTTTCTTGTATCATATTACTCTGAAGGTACTTGAGTAATGTATAAACATTGGAAAGGCTTCAACAAGCTTTGTTGTGAAATGTACACAAAGGCACAGGAAGTAAACATGAAGATTGTTATAAAACCTTCAAGAAACTCATAAGAACCTCCGAGAACTCAATATATGATAATTTTAAGAAACTTCAGTGCTGGCTCAAATTCTTAGTTTCTCATAAAAAATTACGTGCGATACGTTTCTCACAAGCCTCTTTTCAGCCTTCATATCCTCAAGTTAAAGATCTCTGTGTGTATCTATCTTTGAATGTTACACTATTGCTTGTACTATTTCTTTGTCTTTTAGGCATGAACAAAATCAAGCTAATTCCAGAAATCGTTGGCCCGTTCTTAGAAATGACCTTGATTCCGGAAGAAGGTGTGTTGTTGCAGCCATTTAAAAGTTTACGTATGGTAAATAGCTGCATATAAGAACCTAAAGTTTTGCAAGTCGGCCTGGGTTCTTAAACAATGGAAGTTTCTTATAAAATGGCAGCCTAATTGAACAATTTCAGCCTGCAGGTTCTTAATCCACTAGATTCTCATACGTGGGGCTTTTACTGTACCTTCATCGCATTTCATATCAGTCACACTTTTTATGCCCTTCATCTTTAATCCTTGAGGTTTTCACAGATCACCCTAGAAACCACATGATCCGAATCATCCTTGTCTTGAATATATTTCAGCTCAAAAAACATGTGTTTTGACTAAGAATACTATTCAGGTAGATTACTTAAACGTGCAACTAATTACTTGATGCCAAACTTACCGATCATGCATTTTACAGGAGCCATAAATACACATAATTCCTTACCCTACTTGGTCCTCTTTATGAAAGAACTGCCTTCCAAAATTCTTTGCCAATGTTTTCTGCTCATACCTAGGATACATTCGTCAGGGGATACCTAACGTCAGGGGTCTAAGGGAACTTAATTCCAACAATTTCGTACCGAGTTTAGAAGATTCATACTTTTATTTCTAGACCTTCGAAGAGCAACGCTTCCAATTTTCTATGACATGATCGATTGTGAGTTTCGAAACAGACAACATTTCCGTCAGGTGAGTATTGTCAAAGTAAATTACCACGTTATCTGATCTACTGCTGTTTTTATTTCACTCTTGCCGTTGCTCAAACCTTGCATTAAGGTCTCTTTTATTACTGTCCTTAGCTCAATTGTAATGAAATTCAATCTTGACATACAAAACTGACATTATGATCTGTCTCAAAGTCAATGTTAGGTGAAAGTGTCCGCGACACCAACAATTAATGTGTTTTTCCTGAGTATTTTTGCATCATCGCAAATCTCACTTGACATATGATTTGAAACAGATTTTGGGGTCTGATTTAAAACAAATTGATTATTATTGAGGCATCCTCAAATTTGGTTCATGTAGCAAATTGATGAAAAAGTTCTTTTCAATGTAATGTAAGTTCTATGAGAGTTTTTCACATTTTTTTTGTATGTTCAAGGTCGCCACAGAAGTGATCAGCCAACTGGATGTCTTGGTTGAAGGAGGAAAAGGTGATGAACAGTACAAGGAACTTTTCCAAGAAATGTAAGTTCGCTTTACAAATTAACAGCTTATTTCTATAGAATTTCAAGCAGGATTCGAAATTTTGTCGCACAGGATATCTGATCTTGTCAGAAGCAATGTTTCAATATAAAGAAATGAAAAGTTAACTTACAGCTATAAACAAGAAGATTTTTGTTGATTAATGTACAGCTCCCTAAAGTTTCTTGTTCTTGTGACTGATATTCAACGATTGCAAAGCGAGCTTAACTGACAGCAAGAAAACTTCGAATCATGTTTTCATAATAAATGGCAAACAAACAAGAACACAAGGGACCATTATGGAAATAAGGTCAATATGACCTTTTAATGCTATCCCTACCACTACAATTAGGGGTGTTATTAACGTATTTATTTAAAGAACGTTGTCATCGTATTTTATCTATTCTTTAGCTTTTTAAAACTTGTAAATTTTATTTATTTCTTGTAAATTGTTTTTATTTTACGTGGCAAATTTTAACATACATTAACATACAATTAAAGTCATGTTTTCATTGATTGAAAGAAATTCGAATTCCCTTAGAATACTGCAAAACATTTGAAGCATCTTCAGATCATTGCGATTGGTTGGCTTCCAGCTAAAGGTTTTGGCTACCACATTTTTGAGGTTTACTGTCACACTTAAAGCAATTTCATTTTCGTATCAGCGATCACTTCTGCATCAGTACCAACCCATTTATTTGAAGCTTTTCATACATTTTTGATCATTTTAGACTGGGATCAAAGTTTCGAAACAACAGACACAATCCTGAGCTTGGCCGAGTTGGTATTGCGTTTGTGGATACAATCACTAATTTGCTGACCAGATTGCTGGACTACAGAACAGTCACGGAGACGGACGATAACATCAACAACAAAATGAGCTGTACTGTTAATATCTTGGTATGAATATGATATTCTTGTACGAAAATTATTCAATTCTCATTTGATTCCATTTCATTTATGCTTGAAACGGTATATTAAGCAGAGTTACCTTGGTTTGTACAGTACTTCCCGGTGGCAATAGATTCATCTTTTCCTTGTATAAGTATTTTGATCGGCATGACATTTATTGCTGCAATCACTGAGTTTTGATAAAAATTGCTGAAACCTGGATGATAAACCGCAATATATTGACTAAGACAAGTAAGTTTTGTTTTGAACGCAAAATCTTGCATAAAGAAATGCCTTTGTAAAGTTTTCATCCTTCGTGTTACGTGTTTCGGGTTTTGTTAACGATGAAAATAAATATTTAGCTATTGAGACTATCAGTCGTTACAGAATGATTATAATGCATATCTTGTTTATTTTCCTCTTAGTACTTTTATCAAAACATCAAGCGCGAAGAAATGTACATCAGGTAGGAGCTTTACTTTCTGAGGATTCATTCTGCTAACTACTCTAAATCCGAAAATAGCCTTAAATAACGGACTTATCGTACTAAACCCATGAACGCAACAAAATACCGTAATCTGTAGAAAGAAGACTGTTAACTCCTGTGAAAGAACAACAACCAAAATAAACCTGTAACTAGAGAGAAAGCTGTTGAATCCTGCAAGAGAAAAGTGAGTTAATCTTAAAACCTGAAAGGAAAGAGATAAGTTAGTAATTCACCAGTGACTAACTCACTAGTATCTACAGTGCAGTACTCATAATTTAAAAGTGTACCTTAATAAGCATGACGTTGCACATACATTGGTATGTATTAAAGGGACTGAATGGGGGGATGAAATTTATACTAAAAATCAGCAATCCTGTTAAACATTTTCAATTCAATTTCACTGTATTTTCTTATCTTTTCAGATATTTGTACAAGCTCTGTGATCTTCATCTAAGTGTAGAGAATTACACGGAAGCTGCTTTTACGCTGCTACTTCACGCAGAGCTATTGCAGGTCAGTAATAACCTCTTAGAACTCGAATTTTATATTTCAAACAACAAGGGCAGATTTGTTAATACAATAGCAACAGTTGCGTTTTGATTGTCACCTCAATTCAAAGCGATTAACGACTGCAGACAAAGGAAATTCTCTCAACCAGTAATTCAAAACAAACAAAGCCGCAAAAGTTTCACCGAAACTAGTAGGGCAAACTCTCGCCTTGTGCAAGCGAAAGATGGTTTTTAAAAGAAGTTATGTGCTTATAATGAAAGAAGAAGGGTAAGTCTAAAGTTCTGTCTGGCGGATTTTGTTTATTTGATTCAGAGGCCGAGCAGAAGGCATTGTGATTCTCGCGTGTTTAGGGCTTGAATGAAACAATTACAAAACAGCTTCTGAATCAATTATAAAAATCCACCTGACNGGGGTAGACACAGCCTATTGCTCCCTGGGGTTGATCGTCCTAGTAGTATTGTAGAGTAATTTTGTAAGTAATGTAGTTCGTAATTTGTATTGTAAATTTTATTTGGAATATATTATATAAAAAATAAAAAAAAATCAATTATAAAAATCCACCTGACAGAACTTTAGATTTACCATTCTTCTTTCGTTATAAGCACATGACTTATTTTTGCTATTGTACTGTTAATAAATTCATTTATCTAAGAATATAAATTAGACTTCATGGATCCATTTATCTCAGGTACATTGCTGAAAATAGCACTACGGTTTATGCAGAAACTTTTCCGCGTGACTTGGATACCAACAGTGCTTGTTATTGACAAACAAGTTGATATGATTGATTTCAATTTTCTTTGTAGTGGTCAGATGATCCACTGTCGGGAACACATCAAGTCAAGTACAGAGGTTACACTCAGAGGCAACTGAAAGAAATTTTGTTCAAAGAAATCATCGACTATTTTGATAAAGGAAAGGTGAGTTTTCTTCCGTAGCTAAAGCCCTTCTCTTTTTAGCAAAAGCTTTCTAAGATACAGTGCTTGCCAAATGTCTTGGAACACCTTAGCTAATTTTACTTTGTGTTGTGATTTTGCCCGTCTCCCCCTTGACACAATGTTGTTCTGTGACAATGAAATGCGAAGGACAGGGTAATTTTTGATTCTGATGGAATGCTAGAACAATAACCATGCACATCAACATTGTTTGGGAGGAGGTGGACTTGCTACAAATCTCTCTCTTGTCAGCACAAAACGCAAAAGATAAACGCAGAGTGTCAAGCGAGAGAAAAGACAGGCGGAGAGACTCACTCATATTGTGCATCTTACGACTCGTACCGAGAAGGGAGAGAGATTTGTAGCAAGTCCAGGGTGGAGAGGATGCGTCAACTAATCGTAGCGATTAGAAATTTGGAAAGTATGTCTTTACTAAGATATGGCCTAAGTGTTCCATGAACTTTTGGTTGGCATTTGAGGTTTGCTTTTTGATAGATCTGTGGAACAGGACAATTGAGCTCATCAGTAATTTCCTTGCAGGATTTTAAAAAGAATTAGACATATCAGTCGGTAAAAGCACTCTGACTGACGTTTCTGTCAGATATAATTGTCTGTCAGATAAATATGATGGTGTAAACCTGCGTCTGCGTTACTGGATAGTAAAATCCAAAGTGGAACTCAAAACATATTAATTACTACTAAGATGAATTGCTCAGCTCTACTTGATAATTTTGTGTAATTCTTCTGAGAAAGGCAAGTTTAATTTGCGATGTTGCAAGAAATCTTCCAGTGCACGAACCTTTTTTAATAATCATTCTCGGTCAGAAATTATTGAAACCTCAAAGAACTCGCAAAAATAATTTCAATCATGCAAACAGCATTTTCTTCTGCTCTAATTTTGTTTTTGTTTTTCTTGTTTCTTCAAGACTTGGGAATACGGCATCAGATTGTGCAAAGAACTCGCAAATCAGTATGAAACGGAGACATATGATTATGTTCAACTCAGCCAAATTCTGGTGAGCTTACTTAATATTTACTTTTTGTAAGATGTATTCTAAATTTGGAAAAAAATGATTGTAATCTCTTTGAGTGTGTGTACGTTTAGCAGTCATGTAAAAGGAATTTTCTTTTTTTCCCTTTTTTATTCCTATAAAACAGTACAATTAATCTTACATCCTTCTATACCTCCCTAATTACTATACAACACTACAGGGACGATGCCAATGGGAACGAAAGACAATGACTGCCCCATTGCCTATAAAAAAGACACGCAACGTTAAACTACATACATTTAGGTACACTAATGGATAATTTTTTGTTTGTTTATTCTCTGCTTTCTGAGCCTCCAGTGGTCTAATATCGAGCCGAGAAAACCGCTGTTCCCTTCCTATTCAGTAAATTTTCTGTAACAGGCTGAAATTGGTCCTATATATTTACGTAGTGGCTCTTATATGGCCGGTTCTTACTTGGCCAAAAATCGGCGTCGAGCTTCTTAATTCGCAGTATCTTTCATGTGGGTTTTACTGTACTTCTTTTGTCCAAACGTTTTTAGTTAATCTACCATATTCTAATTTGAAAGAGTTGTCATATTATATTGAGATAGCAATTTGTTTCGTTTGCCTTCAGACTGACTAATTATTAAATGCTAACTTCTCAGGAAAAACAAGCGAAATTCTTCGAAAATATCATCAAGAGTGTGATCAGGGCAGAACCAGAATACTTCCGAGTTGGTTTCTATGGCAAAGGTTTTCCAGCCTTCCTACGGGTAAGCTTTTTGTTTTGTTTATTTATTTTGTTTCAACCTTAATCGCATTGTCCAAAATTCCTTTTTTTGGAGGGGTTTTGTTATGATTTGGCATGATAAAAAATCTGCAAATGTATCTCTTTCATGTACCGATGAGAGGATCATATTTATTGTTGCCTTTCGAATCCTTGTAAATTTTATTCATGGAAACTTTCTACAGACCCATCGCACACCAATAAACTATTTCTTTTCAGACTGGCACGTGGGGTGCAGTCACGTTGTGAGGTCGCTTCCTGTGACAGTTTCTGAAGCAGATATTTTACTCATTTGTCGTTTTGTTGGTATGCAATAAGTCTATGAGTCATTTTTCTAAGAAGACAACAGCATATGTGCTACTTTTTACCTTTTTATTGTAGAACAAGACTTTCATCTACCGTGGCAATGAATACGAAAGATTGGCTGACTTCAAAATGCGTATGCAGAGTCAATTCCCATCTGCACACGTAAGTTTACAAAAAATTTTTTACAGTTAAATATGATGGTATGATAAAATAAAGAGAATCTAAAATATTTGAGTGCAAACCAAACTACAGCTGCTGTACTTTATTTGAGAAACAATGAATGAATCTTGTTTGTTGATCATTTAATTTGTCCTTTTTAGTTTTTGAAGACCCTTCAAACGCCTGAAAAAGACATTACTGAATCCACGTTTCAATGTATCCTTTCAAACTTTATGTCAATGGTGTTTGTATTTTGTAGATAATCTTCTGTTTGATTTGCAAGAATTTTCTCATTCCTCAACCTTTTTACCTGCAGCCTACTGAAGTGATGCAATCATAAGCNTTTTTACAGTTAAATATGATGATATGATAAAATAAAGAGAATCTAAAATATTTGAGTGCAAACCAAACTACAGCTGCTGTACTTTATTTGAGAAACAATGAATGAATCTTGTTTGTTGATCATTTAATTTGTCCTTTTTAGTTTTTGAAGACCCTTCAAACGCCTGAAAAAGACATTACTGAATCCACGTTTCAATGTATCCTTTCAAACTTTATGTCAATGGTGTTTGTATTTTGTAGATAATCTTCTGTTTGATTTGCAAGAATTTTCTCATTCCTCAACCTTTTTACCTGCAGCCTACTGAAGTGATGCAATCATAAGCAACAGGAGACATAATGATTTCAATTTGCAATTAATATATTATGGGAACTTACTAGAGTTCTTTTTCGTCGTTTTCTAATCTTGCAATTACTGTCTGAATCGTATTTTCCAAGCCTATACATCCGATACCTACTGCCGCCATCTTAAATGAATTCTCACTCCTCCGCAAACAATCTGGCGTTTTGAAAGATGGCTTGGGGAGGAGTGAAGCTTTATTCAGAAACTGTTGATGCAGAATAATGGCGGTTAAAAAGGACTCGAGCTGTGACGCTAATTGTGTTGTCTTGGAAAATGCGATGCAGGCAGTAATTACGAGATTAGGAAACGATAAAGAAGAACTTGAGTAAGTTGTCATTATATCTTAACAGCGGAATGAGTTGACTACGTAGTCAAATCACGATGAGAGTAGCTTAGGCCATTCATCGTAGCTTAGGCCATTGATGTCACTCATTTCGTTTCCTGGTGCTCATGATGTAATCTAAAAACCTGAGCGTAAATTCTCTTGCAAACTTTCGAGATCTAAAAATATTGCTTCCTTATTCTAACTTACTTTGGTATTTGCTTTGTTCGTTCCAGAATTAAATACGCTTTTAAAGGCAGTTTTCGGAACTTAGTAGCAGCTCTTTATGTACCGAAAGTTGCACAAATGATTCTTGACTCATATGAACAGATTTTCAAGTAGTTCGTGTTGATCCAGTTCCTGTTGAACGAAGACGGTTTAGAGGCAAAGCTGTCGCTGAACAAATCAGAAAGTGAGTGATTATTTATTAACCTGCTGCCTTAAAGATTTTTGTATTTGACTGGGAAATGTATGTCCGTCTCTGTGAAGTTTACTGTTTGTAGAATTTGGTAGGTTTGGAATGTTCAATCATATACACCCGTGCCGTGTGGTAAGGGAAGACTGTTTTCAAGATGTAAACTAAATATTTGCTAGACTTTTTTCGGAAGCTGTTCCTCTCTTGTCCAATTGGTGTAAAAATTGCAAGGACTTAGGCTTTTATTGATTTGACAAGTTCACAAACGCACATGTGATAGGCACATTTATCGAAAATTTTGTGATACTGCAATCAATAATTGATATCCATCTTTTGTTTTATTCAGGTTCTACGAAGTGAATGACATCACATCATTTGCACTGTCAAGACCATTTCACAAAGGCAAAAAAGACAAGGACAATGAATTTGCAGTAAGCAACACCATTTCGTTGCTTTTCTTTTCAAACTTTAGCAATATGACCCTCTTCCAGTAATTCTATCACCTCTGCCACTTTTGGTTTTCATTCTGACTTCCGGAGCATTTTCCTGTTATAAAGTTCAAAACTTACCATTTACAACGGTCCAACAGTTATATTTAGGTTGATTTACGCTTACATTCTGTTTAAGCAAGTTTGATTTGTATTCCTTGTTGAATGGTAACAGAACAGATTTCTTAGTCATCTTTGTTGTTGTTTGCAATGTTCCCGTCTCTTAACACATTTCCTTTTTTGCAGACCTTATTTATCGAGAGGACAACACTGCGAACTGACTTGAGTTTTCCTGGAATCTTAAGATGGTTTGAGGTCAAGAATTCCGATACTGTAAGTTTCATCTTTCCGTTTGTCTAAAGTTATTTCTTTGCAACTGTTCCACTCTCCTGTAACTAATGATGAGTGTCATATTTTGCATAAAGATTGTTTCGAAACGAAACTTCTAAGAATAATAGCCCTAGCCGATCACCCCCCCCCCCCGCCCCCATCTTCGTGAAACTCCTTCTAATTGGAGACATAGCATCTTGTATCACATTTTTACACATTTTTTACTGATAACCTTGTATTAGGATGTATTTCTATGAATACAATTGAATTGAGTTGTATCAATTACTTTTCCGATGTCGCTTTTAATACCTTCAGATTCGTTTTTCAAACAAAAATCTAGAACCTTTGACGTCTAGAAGAACTGGGACAAATGCACTTTGGCGGACACAGCTTTTAAGGAAATCAGAAGTTAAATTGAGTTGTATTGTTAGAATTGATTGCTGATTGGCTTTCTAAACAATAGTGATTGAAATCCTATCATCAGATTGGATAAAATGCAAAATTCGAACATGATTCCACTATTTTTCACTTACTGGGGAACGTCAATATGACCTAAATATTGCCTAAATCTGCTGCAGGAACTGGAAATCAATGTATTCGTTTGGTTAAAAGTTTTCAAAATCGGTAAAAAATTTAAACATGGAGAAATATGAAAGGCCTGTCCGCTAAAGTGCAAGCTACATGAAATACTTCTTTGCTTACCAACTTTCAATCATATTTTATGACATCAAAAATTCTGTTTGTCTTTCGAACAATAGACGGAGCTCTCACCAATTGAAAATGCCCTTGAAACAATGCGTGCAAAGAACAAAGAGATTCAAAGTATGATTGGCAGATACAAAGCGGACACAAAGGCCAATATAAATCCCCTGAGTATGTTGTTGAACGGAGTGATTGATGCTGCTGTTATGGGCGGAATCTCCAATTATGAGAAGGTAAGATTTTTACCTCTTTCTCTCCTGGATTTTTTCTTTGATTTGATTCGATTCGATTTGATTTCACATATTTAAAGGCCCATGTAAATATCAGTTGCACGCACACTCGTTGAAACTGCTGACAAAAAGGCTGACATGCATGCAGCTTTTGGTTGATTTGATTGGTTTAGACTGAATCTGTTTCAAACTGATCGCATGAAAAACGTTGGCCTTTAGACTGTGTGGCAAGTCATCCAATACATAAGGGACAGTGCAAAATTAATTATATTACATGGCCGGTGGAGAACAAAAATTCTTGCAAAAAAATCTGCTCGCCCTGTATGAAATTACTGCAAAAAAACCAAGTGCCCCGTCACCCTTTCCTTAAAAAATGTGTCTCACGTATTCATGAACAACAGATGTTGCAAAATACCACCGATGAATTAGCCCAAGACCATAACAAAATCAATTCTTGCCTTTATGGGTCTTTGTCAACGAAAAAATCGATTTTGAAGATGAAGAGAAATTTCTGATGAATCATTCTTGCAAACGACTGAAAGGGACATTTTGCGTCATTTTCATACACATCCTTCCAAGCAGTTCTCAACTTGCATGATTTACAATTTTGTCCTGAAAATGAGCTATTTTATTTCATCTTGAGCATATAAAAAGTTACTACCCCGTTCATATTGCTTTATAAAAAGTGTTGACCCAGTTCTGTACAAGCTCAAAAAAGTAGTTGCCCCGTTACGTTTTGCACCGGCCATGTTATAAAATAAACTTTGCACTGTCCCTAATGACTGATGAAGATTTTATGATTGAAACATTTTTTTAACAGTTTTGCTTTTTTATGTTTCGTTTTCTGTTATCTTTGATTATGGCTCATTTTTATCAATTATTATTGCAAAATTTCAATTAATTTATTCTTATTTCACCAGGCATTCTTCAATGAAGATTATGTGATGAAAAATCCAGGACATAAACCATTTATGGATGAACTCAAAGAACTCATCGTCGATCAGGTATTCTATGATCGAATTTTGATTTCTAGAATCGAATTTTGATTTCTAAAATCGAATTTTGATTTCTAATATCGAATTTTGATTTCTAAAATCGAATTTTGATTTCTAAAATCGAATTTTGATTTCTAAAATCGAATTTTGATTTCTAAAATCGGATTTTGATTTCTAAATCGAATTCTGACAAGAGAATTGAACGACGCTTTAAGAGAATGAGATGAGAAGCTACATAATTGCACTGGCTGGCCAGTATTTAATTTGAATTAAGTCACAAGTTATTCTTGAAGCATACTGTTATGTTTTTGAATGGCACATATTTAACTGAAGCTAAGCATCTGTCAGTGTTCACTGTCAGTGTTCCCAGATGCCTGTCAATATTCATTGTCAATGTCTTTATCATCTGTAACAAATAAGCAATTCTTCATCGAATTGAAAGAGGCATAAAATAGATTTAAACAAATATATGTTGTCAGGAAAATGAATCTGCTGCAAAGTTTGATCTGTTGATATCAATTTCTGTTCGTGATCTTTAAGATAGCTGTGGAGACAAGACAGTTCTAAGCAGATTTTAGATATTTATAGAACAGCTTAATGATGTACATTTGGGGGGGGGGGTGTGTTTTAGGATTGCTCAAGGAACCTTCAATAATTTCTATCCTTTCTTAGGTTGATCTTCTTGAGCAAGGCTTAGCTCTCCATAAAGGTCGAGCTGCAGAAGAGTTGAGACCATTCCATGAGAAGATGGAGAAATGTTTCAAAGATATGAAAACCAAAGTTGCACCGTACAGAAAACAAGTGGTATGAATATTTTCCCTTTTTTGACTATTTCATTTTACTTTTCTCTTGAATCCTTTCGTGGTGCACTTTCTCTGTGATAAATGACACAAACTGTACGATATGCCGGATGTTCCAGAAAAAGTATGCCAATTTGGTTGGGTCCAGCGATGTGAAATTTAGCTTTGATTAATGGCCAATCACTCTCAAAATGTTCCTCGATAGTTGACTTGAACATAGATACCTTGTTTGTTGGTATTGGTGCTTTGAGAGCAGAAATATTAATCTTCAAAGGTCGAACTTGCTTCCACTTCCAGACCAGAGCTTTGGCCTTTTGGCCTAAACAATTCCTTGAAGCACATCAAGATTGAAAACTGAAATTAAAGGAAACTTAAGAGACAACACAATGGGTGACTTCTACCAAGCAGAAAATAAAATGATCTAGTATGGTCAAATTTACTAAGCCTTTCATTGATCTATTTGCTGTGCTTCAATAATTTGTTTAGGCCTAAACGCCCAAACTCTGGTTTAGAGTTAGACACAAATTTGAGCTTTTAAGATTAATATTTCTGCTTTCAAAGCACCAACACCAACAAATGAGGTACCTACGTCCAAGTTAACTATCGAGCAACATTTTGAAAGAGATAAGCCATTGATCAAGGCTAAATTCACAATCGCTGGATCAAACCATATCTGTGTACTTCTTTGGGACACCCGGTAAAAGAATGAATTGTGCAGTTATACTTTTATATTTTACCTAAGCATATCATATGTAAGTCATAATTTCAGCAATGTGCCTTTTACCTTTCTTAGCGTGCTAAAAGTGTGTACCGTCCAACGAGCATGATTGTATTCTCTCAAGATGGCAAATTCAAATCTGAGAATGAAGTGAGGTTAGTATTATTCACTGTCAACGTCAATCAATGGGCCTTTCAGTTCAGCTATTCTACAAAAGAATGTGAATCGAACGATATTTTTATGCATTTTGTTGACTCTTTGAATGCGTACAATAGTTGTACGCCAATCAATCGAATACTTCGTTTAAAAATGTATCAAAATACCGCTCGATTGACCGAAGCGATATCATCAAGTCAAAGAGCACAGGGAAACAAGGGACTCGGGTAATCAATCTAGACCGTTTCTCGTTTTCCTTCCTTGTTCAAAGGTGAAATTTAGATCTCATCTCTCTCTGTTTTGTTGATCGTAGCATTTCCCTCAAACCCATCCCATCAACCAAGACTATATGCCTTTTTATTTTCCTCCCCAATAGTGCTGAACACCCTCCTGTTTTCCTTCCTTGTTCAAAGGCGAAAT
>REGL01000303.1:3631-16804 GCA_004194395.1 Aurelia aurita complex sp. Pacific
TGTAGAATGTTGCAACAAAAATTCTTTATATTCCACCGTCTGCAATTCGTGTTTACCAAATAGAAATGTAAATTTACTCAAAAATTAATCAAAAGTCTCTCAATTCAGAGGCAGTTTCTCTTACAACATGAGCAATTTTCCTTCACATAGATATGTCTTCTTCCAGGCGTTCAATATTCAGTGATAAAGGGAAGTCCAAAGCGCTGTTATTTTTTGCATGCTATGCAGCTCAAGGTGTGGTGAAACTGACCTTAAATGTTCTCTTATGCAATTTGTTTGAAAGGAATATTTGATCTGAGGGCTTTTGATGAATGGTCCATAATCAATTCATTTCAGCTTCGATTTGATACACTTCAATTTATTAGGCATATCTCTCACTATACAGTTGATATATTGCCATTAGCTACGCAGATAGATGTCAGATCTTCATTGGATTTGCTGACTGACTCTCGACGTGAACGGATGTGTCATCTTGGAGCTCCAAGCAAACCCCGTTAGCTTCATCAAGACGAGATGGCGATGCCCTGAAATTAGGCTCAGTGCTGAAATGGGCAAATAAATTCAAGTTTGATGTACAGTCGTAGCAAGCAGTCTTTATAGAAGTATAAAATAAATAGGTGTTTTTGTTTCGAAGCCTCGTTGGCCTAACTAACGGCTAGGCCCACGTGTGAAATGAGCATGGCGGAACAAAATCAGTTCCAGCTCGAGCCCTTGTTGAGACAGCAATAAAAGGGATAATTGAGAATGCTGTCCAGCACCTTGCGACAAAGGATGATATGGATAAACTGATCTCGACTCTCGAACAGAAATTGGAAGCTGTTATCGATGAAAAAANTTGAAAGGAATATTTGATCTGAGGGCTTTTGATGAATGGTCCATAATCAATTCATTTCAGCTTCGATTTGATACACTTCAATTTATTAGGCATATCTCTCACTATACAGTTGATATATTGCCATTAGCTACGCAGATAGATGTCAGATCTTCATTGGATTTGCTGACTGACTCTCGACGTGAACGGATGTGTCATCTTGGAGCTCCAAGCAAACCCCGTTAGCTTCATCAAGACGAGATGGCGATGCCCTGAAATTAGGCTCAGTGCTGAAATGGGCAAATAAATTCAAGTTTGATGTACAGTCGTAGCAAGCAGTCTTTATAGAAGTATAAAATAAATAGGTGTTTTTGTTTCGAAGCCTCGTTGGCCTAACTAACGGCTAGGCCCACGTGTGAAATGAGCATGGCGGAACAAAATCAGTTCCAGCTCGAGCCCTTGTTGAGACAGCAATAAAAAGGATAATTGAGAATGCTGTCCAGCACCTTGCGTCAAAGGATGATATGGATAAACTGATCTCGACTCTCGAACAGAAATTGGAAGCTGTTATCGATGAAAAAATTGAGCTTGCCATGAAACCATTTGAAGACAGGATTGCCTCTCTGGAGAATAAACTTTCGGTGTACGGAGCACACATGGAAAAACTGGAAATGGAAGTTAAGAAAGCAGAGCAGTACAGCCACTGGTCTTGCCTACGAATATATGGGATTCCAGTACCCAATAATGCCAACAAAAATGAATCGTTGAATGACTGCGTGGAGAAAGTAATGGATTTGTGTAAGAAAATGGAGGTAAACATTGACAGTGAAATTGATCGTGCCCATCGTATTGGGTCAAAGAAACGTGTTGAAGGCGTAGATCAACAGGAAGTTATTGTTAAGTTCAAGTCCTGGAAAAGTAGATGTGCCTTTTACCGAGTCAGGAAGAAGCTTGATGAAAACAGTCTTGTGAGAATTAGGATGGATTTAACGGTGCAACGGTAGAAGCTGCTTTCATTGGCCATTGAACTGAGCAAAAAGAACAGTCATGTAGACTTTGCATTTGCAGATGTCAATTGTCGGTTGGCACTGAAGATGACATCAGGCCAGTTCAGATTTTTCAATACTGAGGAAGAGTTGTTTGACCTGTTATAGATACAGTATGCTTGTGTTTTTCCTGTTTATTTTAGAACCTGAACTTTGTTGTTGATTTGGTAGTCCCGGATATATACTTTGAAGTGCTCCTAGAGGCTCTGTGGGGCGGGGTGAACCTAAATACTGTATGTTGAATTTGAATGAATATGAAAGTCCACTGCGAGCACAACTGTGAGGCACCATGCGCGCACAACTGAAGAATTGACACAAACAAAATGGCGAAGACAACAGGACACAGGAGAATTGACACAAAAAACACACATGTTCGGTTGGTGAGTACACTATACGTTTCTTATTGCGCTTGCTTGGATTTACTTCATTGCCTTGCCCTTCATTGCCTTATATTGGTTTACCTCTGCAAGGCAATAAAGTCGAGCATGACAGTTGATTTAAGATTTACCCCTTATAATCCCTTTGCGGGCAACCAGTATTCTTTGGTCAGTTTGTTCTTGGATACTTTGGTACTGTCCAACTTTATCTGCAACAACATTACTGTTTTCTTCATTGGTTCAATCGAAAAAACCGATGTAGAATTAGAAGTTTTTTGTTTTCATATCACAGTTAAAACTCATTAAAACAATATACAAATACAATATTCTGTGCCGTCCATAGCAGAAATAGACATGACGTCATCTGGTTCTGGCTATGAACGGCACTTGACAATCCCTTTAACAGTAATCGTATTAAGCACTTTGTGTACCATGGCACCATTCCATTTAGGCAGACGCTAGCATACGCCAGCTTAGTTTAGATGAATTATTGTAAAAAAAAACAAACAAAAAAAAACAAACAAAAATATAAAAAAACTAAAAAAAACTANAAATCTTATCACATCTCCATATCACACAATAATGCATTCATGTTTCCGTTCTCCAGATCCTTAGCAAATAAATATCCTACATTTTTTGTGAGCTTCAAATATAGCATATCTTTATGGCGCGCCAAACCGGCCAAAAACATTTAATTTGTTGACAGCAATGTATGATAAGTTGTCGATCATGTATTGATTTTTGTTGACGGATTTTACATTTTTGCAGACACATTTTACATTTTTGCAGATACAGTTTACATTTTTGCAGATACAGTTTACATTTTCACAGACACACTTTGCAGTTTTGCTGTCACAAGTCTTCCTTTGGCAGCGAAGAAACTCAGTTTTTCTGTGACAGCAATAAACTTCAACAACTGCAGCTATGATTTGCTGTCAGCAACAAAGTTTTGCTGTCAGCAACAAAGTTTTGCTGTCAGCAAAATCAAATGCGTTTACATAAGGCCGGGGGTTAACTGATCAGTCAACAATTGTCCACGGGGGTTCACTCATTTATTTCTTCGTACTCATCAATGGGGAATCTCCTTTTCGGTCCTTGACCATGTGTGACAGTGACTTCACTCATTTTTTTCATAAGAAACCGCTTATAAGAAACGGTAGGTCCAATTTTTCGAAAGTTAAGAAACACCTTACCTGGATTTAAAAAGCTAAGTAATTTTTGTAATTTACAGTTTTAATTTTCCTATGGCAGTCAGAAATGTTTTGACACTGTACAGTTATTGCAACTCTTTGGACATTATTTTGAGTGCGAATTATGTTATTTACTTGTTTTGAGATCTTACTGAGTAACTTGAGAGCCCTTTAGACAAAACAAGATTAACTTTACACTTTTGGCATTAAAAATATAAGAAACACCTAAGAAACTTTTGGTAGCAAAATGGCCCGAAAATTTAAGAAACTGCCTACCATCCCCAGACCTTGGTTTCTTATAAAAAAAATGAGTGTACATTGCTGTTTCATGAAAGCGAAGAGATCATTTCTCATGGCCACACCCTCATGATTTAGGCCACACCCATTTAGGGCCCCTTAACTCATCCCATGGCTGGTGCAAAAATCGGAGCCAGTCCACTACTGGGTGTGCCCACAAACATTTTTCATTTTTATCCAGCTCCAGAATTTTTCGCTCCAAATGATAACAGATTCCATCCAGAACAATTTGGTGAAACGTATACTCAAAACATGAAAATTTGATTGAAAAACTAACCGATCTGGCAAAATATCCCCTGTTGCCACGTTTTGAAAACCTGCTCTAGAAAAATTGCCTTATTTTGATACCCGGTGCCAGACAAAATTGGTTAAAACAATACCATGAAAAACGGCACATCCCCGTCCGACAAATATACAAAGTAGCCCCCCCCTCCCGGCCTGCGAAGCCTAAGAATATCTTTTAAACAGCAATAATCTCTTCGCTTTCATGAAACAGCAATGTAGTCATTGTCGCACGTGGTCAAGGAAGCGAAGAGGAGATTGCCCATTGATGAGTACGAAGAAATAAGTGAGTGAACCCCCGTGGACAATTGTTGACTGATCATTTAACCCCCGGCCTTATGTAAACGCATTTGATTTTGCTGACAGCAAAACTTTGTTGCTGACAGCAAATCATAGCTGCAGTTGTTGAAGTTTATTGCTGTCACAGAAAAACTGAGTTTCTTCGCTGCCAAAGGAAGACTTGTGACAGCAAAACTACAAAGTGTGTCTGTAAACATGTAAACTGTATCTGCAAAAATGTAAAATGTGTCTGCAAAAATGTAAAATCCGTTAACAAAAATCAATACATGATCAACAACTTATCATACATTGCTGTCAACAAATTAAATGTTTTTGGCCGGTTTGGCGCGCCATATATCTTTGCAAGTATTTTAGGGAGATATCATAGATTTATGATTTTATTATCTCTTGTGTAGGCAACCAAAAAAAGAAAGCTGAACAGATTGGTCTTGGCTGAAACAGTTGATGGAGGCTTGTTGAGGTATGCAGCTGAGAGAAAAGGAGATGAAAACATATTAGTGCACATTAGGGACAGAGATTGCGTAGCAACAGAAGTGCGCTACCACCGAAATTGCCATTTGAATTATTGCCGTCCATTTACACGTGACGAACCCGTTACTTGTTGCAACATTATCAAGCCTAGATTACTTCAGAAAGAAGAAATCATGAGAATGAAACTTTTAAATCAAATGTTTATGAAAAAAGTAACAGAAATTGAAGGTATTGATGCCTCAAATTTCCGTTCATTTCGTTTGAAGGAAAGACTTCAAAGGGACAATCCACAACTAGTGTTTCATCAACCAAATATTAGAAACCAAAGTGAGTTTGTGTATGTGGAAGAACTCTCAGCAAGGGCCTTCTGCAAAAGAATGAACACATCACTCACTCGGAGATAAACAAAACTCAACCATAAATGGTCCTCAGGGACATATTTCAGCCAAAACAGTTATCTCTGTAGATTTGATTGAGTCTGGGTTAGAGCGCTTGAGGGTCATTCTGGCAAAGTTCAATTTTAACTCATGCAATTTGCTGAGTTGTATGACCTTAGATGTTGAAAACTGTCATGCAACAGTACATTTCAAGCAAGCCAACATGTCCATGCTTGAGTTTTCCAGAGCCTTCGGAGCCACCATGAAGGAGAGCATAAAGCGTATAACTCATTGGGCAGCTTTCTACCACACCACTATGTCAAGTGTAACCAAAACAAATCGAAACCTGAAATTTATGTCATGGATTTTGTTTGAAGTCTGAAGTTTGAAGTTTGAAGTGAAGTATTTTCTTCAGAGAACTGATTCTGGATGTCAAATTTTTTTTTGGATTGGTCAAACGGTTTTTGGAATGATGACCGGTCAAACTTTGGAAATTTGGCGTGACCGGCCGTTACTCGCGTCACACCTAAAATTGATATCTTCCTTCATATTCAACCTATAAAGACAGGATTGGTGTCAAATAAAAGCTCTTGCCAAGCTACAACTGTATTTGTAGAAAATTGGTGCTAGCCTTTAAGGCTCCAGGGCTGAGATACAATGTTAGTTTTCAATGGTTGACCACGCCCAAATGGCAAGTTCAATTTTCATTAAAAACATTTTCTAGAAGGCACACTCATACTGAAGCTCCTCATAAAATTTAAAGATGGGGTGGGCATGGGTTCTATCACAATCAGTCTCAGAATACCAATGAGTCCTATTAGATCTTATAGTTCATAAGCATATGCTACAATGGCATTGTTGTATTTTTTGTAAAAACGTGGCATGTTCATGTAAATTTGATAAGGCTTCTGTTATAGAAGATTATTACATCAGTAGTCTTTCTGTAAGGCTATTTTTGGGTTGTATAAAGATAATGTTAAGCCTCATGCAACAACATCACAGGCCATTGTTGAAAGAAAATAGCTTTTTCCCATAACCAAAAACATGGTTGAATTGAGACCTCATCCTAATTCAGGAAATGGCAACTTTGCATTGATGTAATGCTGGAGAAAGTTATTCAACACATCCCAAATTATTTACTTCTCTATTTAAGAATTCCCATCTATTTCTAATTGTTTCCTGAAAATAGCTGTTTTAGTCTTGTAATTGTCAAATAAGGAAATCCTCCTCAATAACACCTGTCTATTACAAGGAAACAGTAGATCAATAAAAACCAATAAAGTCAGAAATGAGGCTTAGACATTTCAAACAGATCTCAGACTTTGGAGAAAGCAGTTACTACGTTGTTGGAAAGGCAGTTTTCTTCTTTGCGAGATTTAAGATGGCAGAACAACTTTCAAAAGTGACAAGTCTACAGAACAACCGAAAATATTGCTGTGACCCATTCAAAGTGCATGCAACTAAGAGAAGAAAAGATTTGAGACTCATAACTGCAGAGCAAGCCAAGTGCAATCAATCTTTAGTTCAAGTTGGAATGAAAATATGCACTAACTGTAGAAAACAGCTACAAAGACCGCAATGTATGGTCGAAGAGCAACCACTTGAGAATCCGCACTCAGAAGAGGAGGATAACTTTGTTCCACCTGAAATCGAATTTGAAAACTTAAATGAAACTTTAGGGCTAATAGGGGAAAGCCCTTTGAGTCAACAAAAGGTGAAGTCAAGATCTCGCTACCTTCCTCAAAAAAAGAAGAGAGTGCAAGACGCCCTTGAAAGAAAGTTTGATGCTGCATGTAGCTCCTCTCCGTCATTGAGTATGGATGTTTCTTCAGATGAGGAAGATGGAATGCCAGCAGAAATTGTGCAAAAGCTAATTGCAAAGTTCCACAGCACTGAGAGTAGAAGCGAAAAGATAACTGTTTTGACTATTTTTGCGCAAACATGGAGTCGAAGGAAAATGATGTCCAAATTTGCCTGCTCTCAAAGAATGGCTACACAAGCAAAGCATTTATCATTTGAGAAAGGCATCCTTGCTACCCCAAATCCAAAAACTGGAAAAAAGTTGCCTGAGAATGTTTCAGTGGCTGTAGAAAACTTCTATCGGCAAGATGATATCAGCAGAGTCATGCCTGGAAAAAAGGATTGTCTAAGCATTTCTCGAGACGGCAAGAAGACGCAATTTCAAAAAAGACTAGTGTTAGGAAATCTTAAAGAAATTTATGAAACGTTCAAATCACAACATCCATCCATGAAGATAAGCTTCTCAAAATTTGCAATGGTAAGACCAAAAGAATGTGTTTTAGCTGGAGCAAGTGGCACTCATTCTGTTTGCGTTTGTACTACCCATAACAACGTAAAATTGATGATGAATGGATCCATGATGGCATCTGTGACAGCTAGTACAAGCCATTATGTACAGCGCGTCGCCCAAGAAGAAAACAATGGGAGACTTGATGTACGTACACACGAACCTGCGCAGACGCATAAACAGGGACTCTGCTATATTTGCTAAACATTTAGGCCCCTTCGTCATTCCTCTACTCGGTGGGGCACTGCTGAGTTGGTTTTTGTAGGAATTGAAATCTTTTATTAATACTGTTTACATTGCTTTGCTACGATAACATTAATTCAAAGGAAGGAGTGACTGAAAATCGGAAATTGTCTCTTTCCTTTCCATTCTGTCTGCCTGAACTTGAGAACCATCGAGTTGATAGGATTATGGACAACCTGTGGTACTTTGGTATTACGTCAATCTATTATGATCTATTTGAGTGAACAATCAGCAAGTCCAACATTTGAAAGAAGAGGCACTTCCGCGTTGACAGAGAACAATCGTTTCAAGCCAGTGACAAACCCAAACAATACATTGTTTTCAATTCAAGTTTATTATTTATTATAAAGCTTCCAGACAACAGAATGCCTCGCTTCGATGACGAGGCGATATCAAATAGCGCAGGAAATTCTACAAAGTTGGCGCCGTCGCAAGGGCATAAATAATTCCTTTTCCAGATAAAATTCTTAACATTTCCCGAGCAACTAAGACAAATGACTGTTTAGTTCATGAATAAGAAATAAATAACAAACATTAGGGAAGATTTTCATGGAAAATTTGATGAAAAGTTGATCGTCATAAATTGCATACCATTGATTTTATGCATTTTATGATACGCATATTTTTTATAAGAAACCGCTGATGAGAAACGGTAGGCTCAATTTTTCCAAAGTTAAGAAACAACCCTACCTAAATTTAAAAAGCTAAGAAACTTGTGTAATTTGCAGTTTTAATTTTCCCATTCCCACCGTACAGTTTAAAGCAACGGTTTGTACATTTTTTTAGTGCGAATTATGTTATTTACTTGTTTGAGATCGTGTTTGAGATCTTACCAAGTAATTTTGGAGCCCTCTTGAGAAAACCAAACTAACTCTACACTTCCAGCATAAAGAATGTAAGAAACACGTAAGAAACTTTTTGTAGCAAAATAGCCCAAAACTTTAAGAGACTGCCTAGCCCCGGACCATAGTTTCTGATAAAAAATGCGTGTATTCCTGCAGTGCTTTACAATGTGACATGCTGAATATCTTGCAAATGAAAAACGATCAAAATTTACAAGTAATTTGGAAGAAAACTAGAATGAAAATTATTGTTAGCTACTAATTACGGTGGATATAATCATATGATACGATGAATATGAACGAGAGAATCACCAATATCGTAAAGTTAAATAGGCTTTTTCACAAAATTTTAATGTGGGAGACAATTTTGTGTCCAAGCCAAGCCTTTTTGGCCTTCATATGAGAAGCATTTTTTGCCACAAACAGATTTTCACATGGGAATTTTTAAATCAATTCTTGTATTGCGCAATTCTCTCTTGCATTTATATGACAGTCCTCAGAACATTTCTGTAAGGCAAGTGAGGGCCAGGTCGGGGCCAGATAATTGATAGATTTGTATTGCATACTTAGATTTGAGTAATAGGCTTTGCAGCAGCATCATATCTGCTGCTAATAACTATTCTTACAGCCCAATTTTGAAGTTTTTGTCGTTCATTTATAGCTATAGAGCCACAGATGATCTCCCACACAGGGCACTCAGCATAGCAGTCAGTGTCTAAAGTATTTTGTACATGTTTTGTATCAAGACTTTTGTACATGTTTTGTATCATGGGAAGAAGGAGATAGTTTCCAGTGTTGAGTATTGATCTTATTAATAAACAAGTTTGGTTTGCTTCAGAATTAAAGAACTTTTTTATGTTTTTTTATTTATTTGGCATAAGTCGCATAAGTAAAACTCAAATAAACGGGAAGGTTCAATTGAAGTGCCCCCTCTGGTATAAATGTCTAAAATGTGATCGCTATTACGCATTACGTTCTTGCCTGCACAATGAGCAATAATCATCTTGTCCTTCGTTGTTTTCTTCGTGACAAGCCTTGTGTAACCAAATGTCACATCCAGAGCACTGTAACCACTGCACTATCCTATCATTCGTTCGATCATTCTCCTCAAAACATACTCCGCAGACGTTTGGAACAGTTTCCTCTAAGATTTCCCGTATTTGTTCTTTTTCCTCCATTGTCGGTTTGGTCAACGATTTCTTCTTCTTTGTTGTTTTCTTTTTTGTGCTATAAAATCTAGGCTGCTTGTCAAAAGTTTTGTTCGATGGAAACTTTTGGGTTATTTCTAGTTGCTGAATGGTTTCATTTGTGACGGAGATTCCATTTAGTACTGTTAATGCATTGCTTATATGTGCTCGGGCTGCGTTCAATGCCTCGCGATTTCTACATTCTTGCATACGGTTTACAAACACATCAACTACTCCAGCAATGTTCTTTTTAAGTTCCTCACACGAGTCGTCTTTCAGCATTGGATCTCTAATCTGACTTTCAAAGTATGATCTCTCATTCTCAATTACTTCTGCTTCATTCTCTAGAAATGCAGTCACAGTTTGCGCTTGTTCCGTGTTAAGGTTTGCTGTATGTACAGAATGGATGTGTTTGCAGGGTACCGAATGTATAACAAAGTCAGGACACGAACAAGTATACTCGTGAATGCAAACACCACAACTACTGCATTTCATCTTACATTGATCACAGTCAGACTCTTTTATCACTGAGTAGATCACATTCTCCAGTGTTGGTGAAGGGAACTTCCATTCGTTTTCTGATACTCTCTCTACATCATTTGTTTGCAATGATAATGAATTCTTATGTCTCTTGTCAATCTCTTTAATTTTGTTGGTTCGCTTTCCTTTTTCCAATTTCTCCCAAGCTTCGAATGCCTTATCCCTCGCAATTTTTAACAACGCACCGAGTAAATGGTCCACCCTTTTGTTTCGTTTCCTCTGGAAGTAGCAAGTTTTCAGTACACGATGAAAATTTTCAAGAGCCATATTTGTATTGGCAGCTGTTGAAGCCCTGTAGCAATAGGCCCACATCTTTTGGCGTTTCAAAAACTCAGCCTTGAAATAGTCATAAAAGGTAGGGTAGCGGTCTTCAGCAAAGGCGCAGAATTCTTGCAGCTTTTTCTTAAATTCTTTCTGGTCGGTTTCGATTTGGAGAACCTTGACAATTTTATAAAGGTTAACTTGCTCTGTAATATTGTTTACGTTTCGATAAATGTTTGTACGTAGTGACTTGTCAACATGCCATGCACATAAAAGCTGTCGTTTTGGAGGTGGAAAATTTCTCGTCCATGCATTGTAGAATGCCTCTGCATCGTCACTCATAAAATCCGTTACTTCAACGTTTCCGATTCTTTCCTTCAATGCAGCGAAGAAAGGATCCAATGAGCAAACATCTTCTCGATTGGAAATAAGCCATGCCACGGGTACACCCTCACCATATTCATCTTTAACGAGTACCGTGACCAACAGAAAATCATATCCCGTTGTACAGTGTGTTGAATCGAGACACACCAGCTTTGAAGCATGTTTTTTCATTGTGTCCTTCTGAAACTCTGTTTGAATTCCAAGGAGGAAGTCGCTCTGTGGAAGGCCATACTTTAGTTCTCCTTGTGGCTTGTAGCAAAGAACACTATCGTACTCCCTGTCTCTTAGATCGTTTACCCAGCAATGCACACTAGTTGCATCTTGCGAATGTTTTTGAACGTGAGTGATGTTGAACTGGTGCATTATGTTGTGAATATCTTGCTTGCTAGTTAGATGGTCCCTGTTTAAGTCTGCGCCAAGATTGTCACGAATCTCATCAAGAATTGCCTCCACAGGAATCTTCCTTGCCAACTTGCCAGCAATGTTTGTCCGCAGCTCCTCCGAAATCCTTAAATGTCCCAGTCTCGTATCATGCCCAACATGGGACAGTGAATGTTTTACCTGGACTTCTTTCGTATCATTATCAATAGTCACCCTCATGAAGGCACAACACTTTTCATCAATTTTTGATGACCCTTGAATCTTAAATGCTCTTTTTCCATCCCCGCGTTTTCTTACATTACCTGTTCTGTTGCAATAAAACCATACAGTTGTATGGCGCACACCTTCTCTCGCTTGCCTGTGTTGAACAAACCAAGAATTTGTGTTCTTTTCGACATCCTTTTTCCAGGCCAAGAAGTCGTCGTACGTTTGCAAATTGGTGGTTGTAATTACTGCTTCTCTTTTGTGGTACCCTGATAAATGAGTCACCAACTCAACCAGATTATTGCACCTGTAAGATCAATCGTACATTTACAACTCAACGAAAAATAATATATACAAATGTCAAATCGAAGTGGCCGCTGCATCCTTAATTACTCTATTGTCCTTTCGAGGTTTGCTTCTTGATTTGAAGCTTTGCTCGTGTCGTAACCGTCATTTGAAGAAAACAAGGCTTCTACTGGACTTGCTCCGAGTCTTGCTCTGGATCAATGTGGTAACTGCTAACTATCTGTGGCCAAAAGAGCAATCATCAGAGGAAGTCCTCCACTAAGATGCTGCATCATCCCTCCAGACCATGGTTTCGTCTTACAAACTATATTTTTCTTTTCAAACTTATCTATACCGGTTGAGTCAATAAAAAGGTCCGGAGTTTGAAAGAATTCTGCTCCCTCAGTATTAAAGCAATAATATTGAAAACTGTCTTGTTTTACTCCCAATGTGTCAAATTAGGTTCAGCAATTTACCCAGCTTTAATCGGCCATTCCTTTCCGTCGATATGAGACATTTTCTCAGAACGCCCTTTTCGAAAACCTGCAAAAACGAAAGAAAACGACAAACAAATTCTCCCTTACTTTTCCAAATTAGTCTCCCAAATTCTTCCTAGCAGTAACGACACTCGCATGCATTCATGCATTGTGTCCTCTTGGGAGAATGGCATCCTCCTGCATAAGTTATTAATACTAGTGGGGAGACATTTTCATTCCCCTAAAATGATAGCACATGCTAAAGCGTCGCAAGTCATTGCTTATGATTTTAGCACACATTAGGGAGGATTGCTCATGATTTTAGCACATTTTTCAAGGTTTCTCGAAGGGACATATTTTAGAAAATCTACTGTAAAATCTTACGGTGCGACCGATTTCAGCCAGGAAAATTTCTAAAAGTTTTTGAACATGTTAGCTATTTAACTAGATATTGGAAAATATAATTGCTTATATATTCAGGGAGTAGCAGCCTTTCAAACACCGGGCCTTTTTTGACTCCCCAGGTATAGATTTGTATTTGCCCTTTTCCTGTGTTTTCCGTGGAGCGGGCACCTCTAAGGGAACCATTATGGAAATATAAATTACCTGTAATCCTTGCAAAGTGGACATCTAACGTGGTTTTGACTCTGTGGCTTGTGGTTGTGTTTTCGCTTCTTGTGCTTATATAAACAATTTCGATCGCTTAATATCAGGTCGCAGAATGGACATTGGTATATTTTGCCTCCACCATTTTTCTAAATTTGAAGAAAAAATACATTATGCATGAAGTCATTCGATTGTAGATGTAGGATTCATGAAAAGGGTACACAAATTTACGCAATGTATTTCATCAGGTTTGTCCCTCGCTTCTTTCGGTGCAACAAGATTAATTAGTGGCTAATTTTTCATTT
>REGL01000303.1:20369-35800 GCA_004194395.1 Aurelia aurita complex sp. Pacific
ACCACATGTTGAAAAGACAGGCAACAGAAAAACAAGGTGTGGTTTTATTTTCCAATTGGACACTTCCTTTTTCTTAATTTGTATTTATAAGAGAATGTCTGTCTTTGCTTCTTTCTGTAGAGACCACATCAAGCTGATACAACAGTTGTTCTTCGTAAATGAAAGTGGAGCAATATCAGCAGAGAAAGCGTTGACAATTTTTAAGGATGCAGCAATCACAGAAGGATTGATGTCGTTGCCCGAGAGCACCTTTGGGATACTTTTGAGGCAAGTCTTTTCTGAGCAAATAGTGAAGAAAAAGAGAAAGCTGGAGTCTGGAAAAAAATGTAAGTGCCAATGTTTCATGGCTATACATATTGGCTGGAAACATGATATTCATTGCAACTGTTGTACATTGAGAAAATTACATTGTTTTTCTACCTAAAAACTGGATAGAACTTTTGGATCTTTTTATCAGCCATGCAGAATGCCAGATATATGACAAGTAAATATAATGGTTCACATAACCGGTTTATGCTTATAATCATAATGATGAAAATACCACCATTCACAGGTTATATGTTTGCATATGTTTGCACATACGCAAAAGCAACAATTTTTTCAATATTTGAGCAACAATTAGTGGACTTCCTTCACTTTAGAGTATTTTTGAGTCAAAAATCTTTATAAATGAACTTTAGTCTTGTTTCATTTAAAGCTGAATTGACAGGTCAGACAATTGTCTTGGGCATCTGTAAGCTATTTGTGGAATGGCAATCATTCATAAGATATTTCATTAACTGTCATTGCTTGAGTTTCATTAGTCTAGAAATGATTTTTCCAGAATACCAATATTGCAGGAGAATTTGTTCAAAAGAAGTGGTATCCTTTTTTCAAAAGAATAATTTCCAGGGGAAAATTAAAGCATTAAATAATGCCTCAAATGGTGTATACATCATTCTCCTAATGAGCCCCAACATCATTTTTCAGATTGTTACATTGGGATATCATGCAAGTTGCCACCAGCTGATCGTGAAAAAGCATTAAACCTGAGGAGACCAGCTCTATGTGATTTGACTAATCGACCTGATCAAACCAGCATCTCCCAGTTAAGTCAGAAACCTGCCCAGGAAAGCATCTTAACATATGAGACGATGGGTACCGTCTGGCAACAGCTACGAAAGGAGACCCTGTTATCAAAGTGGACATTGACTTTTTTTACCACCCACCTAATGTTCATGTTGCAAACGCCAGACTTAATGGATAGCTTTCCAGTTCTTAAATCAGTCTGTATCAGCCCAGAGCTATGCTACACAATAAGAGTCGCTAATGTATTGTGCAACGCCTCACTACTTGGATGGAATCTTCCGAAAATACTGAACACTGCGAGTTCTTTAACGACTGTATTAAACATGGTCAGCGGTAGTAAAATGTGCTCAGGTTGCTCCAATGACAGTTACAATAATTTTGCCAAGGATATTTGTGATAAGGATGGCATAGTCAAAGGAACAGCACGCGTTCTGTCTTCAGCAGCGGCGGAGGATTCAAGGAGCCACAGGGCATACTTTTCGAAAGGGTGTCTTGGCATCATTCCGTATAGTAAGCTCGGGAAAATTTGCGAAGAATGTTTGGCATTAGATAAATTCCTCCGAGTGCGATTGCATCGTTCACGGGATTTATTCATTGACACATCCAAGGATGTCATATCAACAGCCTGGTGCCATCTAAGCTCCACACAGCTGATAGAACGCATAACCGAGCAGCATAGGCGTCGCCAGAATGCTGAGAAGAGAGAGAAATATCTCAGACACAAGCTTTCAATGGAAAAAAACAGCAAACAATTAATTGAAAAGGATCATAGAGATCTACGGATCATGATGGCGGAGATAGAGAACGACTGCTCCAAATCAGAAATGTTTCCTGATGACCCAACGATGTCGATGTTCTGGGACATACAAAAGGAAAGAATGAAAGGAGGAAGTCGAGCTTGGGAGCCAAAGTAAGTTCTACTTTTCATATTTGTCATGTTGTTGCGGAGCTGATCGATAAATGAAAAGAGTGACCACATCTACACAAACACATATACAGCGATGACCACATCTAGCCAATAACCCTAATTGCAGCAGCTCCCGTGGGGATGCTTGCCTTTACAAGTATCCCGACCTATCACCACACACGGACGATTGAATTTGAGAAAATGCTTGAATTGAATGCCTGGCTCTTCTTTACTTCAGAAATAGGTATAATAGAACAGCAAACGCGAATCTCAGAGCAGACCATAACAAAGTAGAGTGTTGTTAGGATAAAGACAACAATCTTTTATTTTGTCGATAGATTTACTACTGTAACTTTTCCGTTCCAGAATAATCGAGGCATGTTTAAGACTCTGGAACCGGACAAAGCAGGGATACGAAGAACTACGAAACAGTGGCCTGTTCAAGTTGCCGTCTGGTCGAACTTTGCAGCTGAAGAAGAATTCCGTGCAGCAAAACCCAGGAATAAATAACTGCATCCTTGAGGCTATGAAATTAAACGCAGAGAGCAATAAGATCCCAGAAACAGGTTACCATGGATTCATTGTCTTTGACGAAATGAGCATTCAGGTGAGTGAATGTATCATTGGAAAGAGTAATTATTGCTTGCCATACGAATCATGCTACAAGCGTCCAATGATGTAAATGAATCGTTACAATTCCGTTGCAGAAAAACTGTCCCTGATGACTACAGGGGTAGTTTCAAAGGTAAAAGTTTTAAACGAAATCCTTAAGATGCAAAAAAATCGAGAACAATTATGATTTCCAAGTGATTTCTTCTTTGTTCATGAAAATCACTAGACAAAACGGCCCACTGGGTTTTTCTTGACACTACCATTAATTATACTTTCTCCCAAGTTGGACAATAATTTATTTATCACTAAACAATGCTTCTTGTATCCTGCAGGGGAATTTAGAACTAAAAAAAGTTGGTGATGAATTCGAGATCACAGGACTCACTGATATGGGAGATTTCAATAATACCATGCACCTGCTTCAGCAAGGTGAGCTAAACCAAGAGCGAATTTGATTTGACAAATTTGCATCTGCACAGAGCTTCCTTTAACTACTTGATTCATGCTTTCCGAATGCATCGCTTTTCTTTCCACTGTTTGTTATGCAAACATATTCTCTTTCAGAAGTCCCCAGGCTCGATTATATTTTATATGCATTATGGGAACCATGCAAAGACACTGAGAAGAAGACATATATTTCATGACTGAAGAGAAAGGGCAAATTTTATAAAACAAAACGATCCAGGTTTCCGAAAATACAAAGTGATTTGCCTTTCTGAAGAAGAGATCCCACACCTCTGAGTGCACTCTATTAAATCGAAATGATCAGAGAAAGAATAACGTCATGATTTGATGCTTTGAAGGTTTGTCATCTATTCTCGAGGCTCTCAGATCGCTTGGTCTTGAACAGAACTGAATCCTTTTTTTCAGAAAATTTACGGAAATTTACATTGAGAAGGCAATGAAATATTTCCAGAATTTGCCATTGACATTCCCATCATAATCTCGTTTCTTGTACGCAGGTAAGCGTGAAATTGAAATGGCAACCCACATCCTGCAATTTGTATTCCACAGCTGCGAGGGCACTTATCAGTACCCATATGCATACTATCCAACTTCAAAGTTGTCTGGACCAGTGTTGGTTGATCTGTATTGGGAAGGAGTGGCTGCCTTGTTGCAATACGGCTTCAACGCTCACATGGGATTGTGTGATGGAGGACAATGCAATCGAACGTTTATCATTCTCCACTTCGATTCTGAAGAAGATGCTGTCAACAAGAATTTCACAACTGTGAACCCAGTGACGATGGAGAAACACATTTTCATGATGGACCCATCAGTAAGCTTCACGTAATCTATGCCGGCTCGGAGCGGATCGTATTAAAAGATGACAAGGGGATTTAATTTAAAGTTATTAATTTTAGGCAGAACCGATAAACCAAATATATGATGTTACCTTGATTTTCAGCAATTCGTTGCTCTTTCCTGCATTAATGTCTCTGCGTCACATATTATTTCGGCTTCTGCAATATGTTTATTAGATTTTTCATGGTAAAATTTTTCAGCATGGTCATTGGTAGACCACTGATTGAGTGCATTATTTTGCAGCACAACTTCAAGAAACTTCGCAACAATATTGAAAAAAGTGCATCATCTGGTAAAACAACGAGACATCTAGTGTTTCGGGAAAAGGAGATACTTTGGTCGCATTGGAGATCCTCGTATGCCTTTGACTGCAAGAATGGCATAAGGTTCTACCAAAAGTTGTCAGACGATCACTTTGACTTGACGCCAAGCTCCAGAATGCGGAATCATCTAGCTGATGACGTCTTGTCTCCACGGATGAAAGAACTAATGCTGGTAAGGATATTTTTGCAGGAGATACGATAAAATTTCTTCATTTATTTGCAGCGATCAGAATCTTTTTCTCAGCATAATTGTGCATCATACTGATAGCATCGGATCCTTTTTTCACAATAAGGTCTACGTTTCATCGGAATGATGCCTAATGCAACAGTACAACCTAAATGCTTGTGCATATTTATTAGTGCTCGGACTAAATTCTCCTTGTGTTTTAAGATTTCACACGTTTTGACATGATCTAAGAATATTGCAGCTTTAAACGTGACATGAACGTTTTCTTTCTTAATAGTCCAAGCAATGGCTTTGAATGGTCAAATAGTCAATTTGCATAACCGAAAGATTATCAGCGAGGGAAACAAAGCAGCTTAAACATTAACATTCATCTAACAATAACTCTTTTCGTGCCAAGCTTGTCAATCTTTGATACTTTTTCTGATGTCCTACGACAATTACTGTTCAAGTTTTCCCAATAGGTTTTCCACAGGCTTGGTCTAACATCTATTTATTACAAATCATGTTTGACATTTATTCTTGGCCTTTTAGTGCTACAAGTCTTCGTTGGAAGAGAAAGGAGTTGACGCTGGGTATCTGGACAGGACCTTAGAGTTCATTGATAACTGCGTGATATTGCTGAAAAACTTTAAAAGCAAGGCTGCCTACAAGTAAGAGAAACATCGCATGCTAAAGTTCTTGGGGGGGGGGGTTATTTAATTTCGGGCACTCCAGAGGGCATCTTGAAAGAGAAGGGGTCTAATAGAGAGGGGCTAAGTACAGCTTTAACTGTATGTGTATTGTATCTTTCAAATGTTTGCATTGCTTGAAAAAAAATGCAGCTGGCTATGATATATGTCTTTTGTCAATGTGCATGGCCACACAATCTTTAACATGAGAATGAAATTTCTCAGAATTGACGAAAAGGGATATTTACCTCCCAGAGTATTCCCTGAGTCCGCCGCCATTAAATATCTCAAATCATCAGTCGAGAATTCTCGTTCACACGGTAGGCAATAGAGACCTTTTCATGAAACATCGTCATTCAAGATCAATTTTTTTTCGAAATATCTTTTCATCTCCTTTCAGAAACATCGACGATTCACGATTTGTAGAANTGCAGCTGGCTATGATATATGTCTTTTGTCAATGTGCATGGCCACACAATCTTTAACATGAGAATGAAATTTCTCAGAATTGACGAAAAGGGATATTTACCTCCCAGAGTATTCCCTGAGTCCGCCGCCATTAAATATCTCAAATCATCAGTCGAGAATTCTCGTTCACACGGTAGGCAATAGAGACCTTTTCATGAAACATCGTCATTCAAGATCAATTTTTTTTCGAAATATCTTTTCATCTCCTTTCAGAAACATCGACGATTCACGATTTGTAGAAAATGAATCTGCTTTGCAGTGGTTTGACGACTGGTGCATTGAGGTCAAACAAGACAGCAACTTGTCTGCTACAGAAAAGGAAAGGCGCCTAATATCAGCCAAGACACGATTCGATGTAAAATCAATGGTGAAAGGGTTCTATGCCTACTGCGTAGAGATGATGCATTTATTTGAGGGTATTCATCTCATCACACATCAGACATCTCAAGACTATGTTGAACTATTTTTTGCATGCCAACGAGCACAGCAGGGTCATACGACCAATCCAACTGAACAACAATATGGTAATTTTTAATCTTTGTCAAAAAGAACGATTTATATCTTGTGATCCTAAGTACCAAAGTACCAGGTGAATCAAAAGAGTAACAATGTTTGGGGGGCTGTGGAATGAAAAATATGTGGCAGATATTCAAAAGTAAAAGTAAATCTATCAGTCAAAGGTTAACTTAGATAATTCAATTTTGTTTGGTAAAATCAAGCATGAGGCTCAACTCTTTCTTTGAATTGAATTACTTGAAAGGGATTTATGGTACTTTGCTGTAGAATCTGCCGTGGACATTTTTTTGATATCTTCTTTTCTCAAAATGGTGGCAATTCAATCATTTTTGAAAAAAATTATGGAAAATCTTGAAAACATTTTTATCATCGTACATCCTTGAAAAATAGAGGAAGAACGATGTTTAGGTTCAAGAAAACGAAAGTTTATGAAGATCTACCGCCAGCAGAAATCTGCTATTTCATCTTCGTGAGCTTACAGGCGTTGAATAATTCTCATATATCTTTTCTAGCCTCAAACATAAATGCCATCACTAAGATGCGAGATTTAAAGATAAAACGTTCTAATTGTGGACGAGCGGCAACCTACAGCTAGTTTTCGGTGGGTATGTTTCTTTATTTCTTACTGTAAGATTTTAGCCAGCGTAGAACCTGTGATTCCTGTATGCCGAATTCAGTTGCTCGGATCACCCTTACCTGCTTAGGAACCTTGCCTGAATGCTCGTTGAAATCTTTGATCAACAGCTCTTCTTGCTCCTTAGTTGCTCTAAAGCGATTTAGTCGTTCCCGAACAGGCTGTCGATTCGTTGCAAGCGAGTTATCAGGCACAGCAGGTATGACGATATCCTCATTTGCATTCTCAGCTGCTCCTTGCTCAACGCGTAAGCCAAGTGTTCGTATTGTAGCTTTCTTTCCTTCTGCATAAAGGCGCAGGGCGGTATCCATAATTCTTTTGCTAGCGGCTGTGGGATGTGGAAGTTTGTCCACAGCAGATACCTTTTCAATCAACTGAGTATTCAAAAGTGTTTTTGATGTTGACTTCTTGAATGGTACATTGTATAAGATGCACAGGTAATTTAGCTGACCTTTAGTGTAGCCAATGAAAGCTGTCTTGTCATCCAGAGCATGGGCTTTCATTTTTAAGTGACCCACCAATTTTTCTTCTGATTTATCGTTGACGATACTCTCGAGGAGCTCTTTAAGCTTCTGGGATGTGGCCCCCTTCTCCTTCTTCTTCGTTAGCGCCTGCCTCAAGGCTTGATCTTTGGTATATTTAACTTCTTGTTTAACTTTCTTAATCAGCTCTTTGCTTCTCATGTTGAGGTATCTCTTGAGAAGTCGACTGAGAATAATGCTGCATGTTTTGTTGCTTCCATCATCTAGAATTGAAATAAGTATGTTAAGTCCTCTTAATGGATATAAATACGGTAGATTGACTCCTTCCCGTGTCTTACCAACCAGAATGAAAGACTAATCGCTTTCATCCATCTGCTGACAAATTTTTATTGAATTAGTTCTATTTCTGAAATCTAAATAGGCCATAACATACATTTCTGGTCTCGTGATCAATTTTTAGAAGTCAAAACTGGAAAGTAATTATACCAAAGCAACAATATTTACATATACAAGAAGCTTTATCAGCAACACAGAATACCTTTTTCAATTTTTGTAACAAAGGGAGTGTGCCATGCTTAACAGGTTTCTCTACAATGAGGTATTTTTAGATTTCTTTCCTCTTTGCAAATGTAAGCTTTGCAAATGCAAGCTGAGACAGCTGAAGATGGGAGAGCCAACGTTAAAATGAGGGGAGATGTGTGGATGATGTTTTTTTGGTTTTCTAGCCAGCGGCATTCTGAATAATGCGTTGTGTGTGGTGATATAAGGTTACAAATCATAAATGGACAAGGATCTCTGAAATGAGATATTTTTGCTAATCTCTTGAGGTTCGTAGGTGACCGAGTAAAAACTCTATAATTCTAGATGAATATATTTACCCCTTGCACAGTGTTCGATAGCATTTATTGAATGCGAATTTCATATGTTAGTTATAATGAACTGGAAATATGCCATTCAAAATAAACTCTTACCACCATTGATCTTTAATGAAATTATTAGACTTTTCCAAGCAAGTTTCACCGATGGAGACTGTTTTACCAAGTTTCGAGCTACTTTGAGGCCGTCTCTTTGATATTTCCCAATGACATCAATTGTGAACATTGCCTGACAGGTCTTTTCTATTTCAGCAAAAAACAAGAAGACACTATCCGGAACATGCGTCAAGCCACCACGGTTGAGATACTCGATGTGATCAAGAGTGGCTGGATATGAAGTCGAACGCACGATCTCATCTCTCGATGCAGAGAATCTTTGAAGGAGCTTCATCAATAAATTTTCATTCTCGACATTTTGCTTCACGGCAGCATTGGATGAACCTCTATTCTTCTCAATGTAAGATAGTGCTTGTTTGTTTAGCCTCGAAACCACCCAACCTGCCAAGTAGCGAACTTTGGCCATTTCTGCTTTATTCAAGGTTGCCTGAGAACTAAGAGCGAGAATAGTCTCATCTTCCGTAAGCGCTTTACCCAGCATGATACCTAACGAGAAGAAGTATAATGATATAAGACCTAAGACCTATTTTCATGATCCATTGAGCGAAAGAAGAGCGTAGAATAAGCCCTTGACTGGAATTTTTAAGCTGTTGAAATATGATATGTAAATTGCAAATATGCTGATGGCAAGACAGAGCTTTTTTGATAAATAAGTCTGTCAAAAGATCGTTGGCAATGCACAGTCTATCTGTTTTAATATTTCCCTTTGATTAGATCGCATTCCCTTCATTCGCAAACAATTGGCAAGATATTTTCTTAAAATTATTTAATGGATGTAAATAGCTAACTCGAGAGCTGCATTGCATATGCAAGTCTAAAATTACCATGTTGTATTTGATTACACGTGCGTCAATATTTTTTTGACTAAGAGTTTCGCGTTTGTCTTTCTCCTATTTATCGATTACATCTTCTTTGATCAGTCAACTAACTTTAATCAGGAACAAAATTCAATGAAAATGAAACATTGTTTTCCGAATTCAAGATTGATAGGTTTATGGATAGAAAGATTGATAAGGATTTATTGGCTTGTGACAAGTAACCGTTTATGAAAGTGGTATGGCAGATGCATTTTCCAACTGAGTTGCACCTTGCTATCTCACACAAAAGGTCATATGCCTTGAACCCAAAATTTGACAATTTTATAGATGCTCAATTCGAAAAGTTGAAATCATGTAGATGCATGCACTTGTAAAGCGACTTTGACCGTATTAGTATGGTATGTATGATGTAAAGAAGCTTACCCGTCATATGTCTTCGTAGAATTATAAGTAGATCGAACAAGAATGTAGACTCAAATATACTGAGGAGCCTTTGCTCAACGCTGGCAATTCCCATCTCCTTAAATACAGATAGCATTCTTTCTTTCAATTCCTCGGATCTCTGCAATGCAAGAAATTTTTTTGTTGTTTCTTCCATATTCTTTTTTGATACCAGTTCCTGAATCTCGATAGCTGTTGCTTCTCCGTTCGCGATGTAAATGTCTTCCAGTTTATCCCAGCAATATGCACTGATTTTCAAAAGTGTGCTACTTTGAGACAAGCTTTCTCGCACTCGTTGGCAAAGCAGCTTATGTTGTGACGAGCGACCATGCCTATCCTCGATTTCCCTTAATATGTCCTCTATATTTATAAAAGAAGGGAGAGATAGGTTAGACGACCAGTCAAACTCTGCAGCGAAATGTCCGCTTTGTGGCAAAGAGTTATCTTCATTGCTAGCAGTATCAGAACAGCTCCTTTCCGTGGGTTTCAGATCGCAGCTGTCAGCAGGGAGAATGGCATCTTGAAACGCTTTCAAGTATGTTGGTGTTTTTGGAATGCGATGATCCCAGTTAGGATATACGGAAAGCCCTTGTAAACTTGTTGCCCTTGATAATGCTACATAAGCCTGTCCATATGCAAACATTCCCTTTAAACTGATGGCAACGTTGGGTAATGTTTGGCCTTGGCTTTTATGGATAGTTACTGCCCAAGACAATTCTAAAGGCAGCTGACGGCGTGTAGCGATAATGACGCCATCTTCATTTTTCACACTCCACACCAACTTTGCAATTGTTGTTGTCAGACCACTGTCAAAAGTAATGAGTGGCTTTTCATTTGCCACTGAAACAACTGTACCCATGGAGCCATTAGCTAAGCCTTTTTCATGCATATTCCTCAATAACATGACCCTTGCTCCGATCTTATAAATGAAAACTTCGGCAAGACTACAATCTTTCAAGCTGTCCTTCTTTCCTGTATCCGTTGCCCTAGAAACAAATTCTTTCCCGTCCAACTCTGTTAACTTTTCGTAATTTTTGGCTATCACATCTTTTCTAAGTGGAAACAAGTAAACACTGCTATGATGATTGATTTCTTCAGTTTCTACAGTCTTAAGAATGTCATGGGCTGTTGAGCTTAAAGTACCGCCTTCTCGAACCTCTTCCAACAAAGTTAAGAGAGTAGAATCGTTTTGTCGAAAAATCTCCGTCAATTTCATGCTCAGCTGAATAGAAGCATCCCATTTCGGGGAACGAAAACAGTATGGAAAATCAATATTTCCAGAAGAATTGATTAGCTGCTCATCATACTTGAGACTTATGACAGGAGGTAATTGTTGGAAGTCACCACAAAGAATTATTTGGAGTCCACCAAAAGAATATTTATTGTTTCTGACTTTGCGACCCAAAAATTCTAAAGTTTCAAATGTTTCTTGGTCAAGCATAGAAATCTCATCAATTACTAACGATTGGCAGTTAATCCAGCGAAGCCGAGCATCTTCATTTGATAGTACTTGCTGCAAAATTTTGTACCTCGACCCCTTGCCGAGTCCGATCCCAGCCCATGAGTGTAGCGTTTGACCTCCAACCTGCAGTGCGGCTATTCCTGTCGTTGCAGTTATTCCAACGCCATTACGACCATGCTTCTCGCTTAATTGCTCAACAATACAGCCAAGAAGTCTTGTTTTCCCTGTACCAGCGCTGCCAGTGAAGAAAATATTGTGACCATCTAGTGCTGTCGAAAGAACTTTCTTTTGTTGATCACACAAGAAACTGTCTGAAATTTTCTCACTCATCTTCAAATGGAAGATCAAGTGGTATGGTACAACAATTTAAGGTGGGACCCGTTCAAATTGCCTCCGCAGAGGCTATTTTTTTACAATCTTTTAAGAGCAAAGAGTCAAACTTTTTTAATCGATCTTTTCACAAAAAACTTGCAAATGAGGCAGACATTCTAAATCTTTCTGGATGTCATTTAGCAGATGTTAACTTTGCAAAATTGACCTGTCATATTTGAGCTTATAACCTGTCACAAGTTGGAACCTTTCTTCAGATAGTTGTTGCAAAAAATGGCAGTTGATGTTGGGTTGACTGCTTCCATTGCATTGTTCTCAATGTGATCATGTGTTACAAGAGTGTGGGAAATAAAAATGTGTGCAGCTGGGCTTTCTGTTAATGTTCCAGTGAAGCTGGATTGTTCCAATTGTATTTTTTTTTTAAATTCAATGTAGACATATTTTGAAATAGCATTTTGTAGCAAACATCTAAAATGATCAATACACCAATTTGACATTGCAAGGTAGGGGTGTTGCTAGAATTTATTGTTCAGTCACTGGAATTTTCATTGACACAGAGTTGCAAAGTGCTCTTACAAAATACATCCCCACTTAACACAGTTTCAATTCAGGAGACAATAATCTTGGATATGTTACCTGGATGTCCTGGTAGAGATCATTACATTCTCAGGGATTTTTCTATTAACTATGCTCAAACCACAATCCTCTTAAATTCAAGATGCGATTCACTGCTTGCAGTGGCAGTCTGCAACTTGTGCAAAAGATTTCTGATACCACCAGCAAAGAAAACACAGCCTGGAAACTTTGCTGCTACTGTTGTCTCACATCCATTCTTTTGTTTAGCACAGGATTTACCACAGAAAATTGAATGCAAATTGTTTACATATCGTTTGACAACCATAGGGCTACCAAAATCAATACTACATTAAAGGAGAACAGAATATTGAATCCTAAGTTGGATATAAAAAGTTTGATTTCAAAGTTGGATTCTGCCATATCTTCTCGTGATTCCAGCAAATGAGCATTTTCTAATCAGTGATGTACAGTAGAAAAAAAACCAAACCAAAGCTTTACAAGACCTTAAACAATGTGGCACTTGCAAAGTCAAAAGCAATATAATAGGCTAATTTAAAATGAACTACTCCAGACAATCAAAATTTGGCTAAACGCAACCTAAAGGTCACATTGAATGCTTCAATAACATGGCTTAAACTCACTGTTGGTGCCAATTCCTAACCAATCCTTTTACAAACTGTTACCCCACAACAATTTCAGGCTACAAAGAGGACAGGGGAGAGCATCTGAAACAATTACAATAATTTATGATGACAGCCCTTTAAATGGGCTGCACAAGCAAACTTAAAGAAAATCATGATTTTATCTTCCTGGGCATATACTAGCTTCTGAAGTTTGTAGAATTGATCACATTGTCAAAAACCTCTTTTCACACCATCAATTATTTTGGAGATACCTGGATTTGGAATGAAAAGTCTTGGATATGTTTCGACCTTAACACAGAAAACCCCTGACTGCAGGCTTAAGAAATTCATGAAATGCACCTTCAAATATATTTTCATACAAGAAACTAAGAGCTGGGGGCAGTACTGGAAGTTTCTTAGAATTATCTAATTTTGGGCATTCAAGAGTTTCTATGAGCTTTTTAAAGATTCCATGACAATCTTCATATTTACATGTGCCTGCCCCTNTTTAAATGGGCTGCACAAGCAAACTTAAAGAAAATCATGATTTTATCTTCCTGGGCATATACTAGCTTCTGAAGTTTGTAGAATTGATCACATTGTCAAAAACCTCTTTTCACACCATCAATTATTTTGGAGATACCTGGATTTGGAATGAAAAGTCTTGGATATGTTTCGACCTTAACACAGAAAACCCCTGACTGCAGGCTTAAGAAATTCATGAAATGCACCTTCAAATATATTTTCATACAAGAAACTAAGAGCTGGGGGCAGTACTGGAAGTTTCTTAGAATTATCTAATTTTGGGCATTCAAGAGTTTCTATGAGCTTTTTAAAGATTCCATGACAATCTTCATATTTACATGTGCCTGCCCCTGTGAACCTTTCCTAACCCTAGGTTTTCCTAACCCTAGCCTTTCAACTGTTTAGACTTTAATTTACCTTTGGAATAATATGATACAGGAAAAAAATGAAAATAAAGTGATAATAAGAAATAAATAGTTTCTTTCAAGTTTCAGTTTGAGTTTCTTAAAGCAGCCTCTTAAAAAAAACAAAATACCTGATTATAGAGGAATTTCTTATTTAATTGTTTTATATTGGCCTGCTGGTCTTTACCTTTGTTTGCTAAATCTTGGTACAGCCCACAGCCCCTTTAATATCAAGGCAGAGAGTAATGTTTGTAACAAACTGCAATTAAGAAACTGAACTCTCAGACCATCAAAAAATTAATAATGCCAGCACTGGGTAAGACACTGTGTTCATTTTCAAGGAACTTCTTGTCACGTTTTTACTTTATTTTCAAAAAAAAAAAAAAAAAAAAAAAAAAAGAAATAAATAGTTTCTTTCAAGTTTCAGTTTGAGTTTCTTAAAGCAGCCTCTTAAAAAAAACAAAATACCTGATTATAGAGGAATTTCTTATTTAATTGTTTTATATTGGCCTGCTGGTCTTTACCTTTGTTTGCTAAATCTTGGTACAGCCCACAGCCCCTTTAATATCAAGGCAGAGAGTAATGTTTGTAACAAACTGCAATTAAGAAACTGAACTCTCAGACCATCAAAAAATTAATAATGCCAGCACTGGGTAAGACACTGTGTTCATTTTCAAGGAACTTCTTGTCACGTTTTTACTTTATTTTCACTGATAATTTCCTGTATCATATTACTGGCAAGATACTTTGAGTAATTTCTGAACATTCGAAAGGCTTCCAAAAACTTGCTTTGATATGTCCACAAGGGCAAGATTGCTATTAAAAGTTTTGAGAAACCTGTAGGAAACTCTGTACTGGAAATCTGATAATTTTAAGAAATTTTACATACTGGCTCAGATTTCCTCTGATTCTTATTTTCTTATAAAAATATGAGGTATGCCGTGGCAATTGTTTTCACATGATGGACATGTTGTCCTACTATTGATATTGTCCAAGATATTGNTCATTTTCAAGGAACTTCTTGTCACGTTTTTACTTTATTTTCACTGATAATTTCCTGTATCATATTACTGGCAAGATACTTTGAGTAATTTCTGAACATTCGAAAGGCTTCCAAAAACTTGCTTTGATATGTCCACAAGGGCAAGATTGCTATTAAAAGTTTTGAGAAACCTGTAGGAAACTCTGTACTGGAAATCTGATAATTTTAAGAAATTTTACATACTGGCTCAGATTTCCTCTGATTCTTATTTTCTTATAAAAATATGAGGTATGCCGTGGCAATTGTTTTCACATGATGGACATGTTGTCCTACTATTGATATTGTCCAAGATATTGTTCTACGGCAGACACAGATACATTGGCATGGATCTCATTGCCTGTATTTCATACAGCATCTTGCCTAATGATTCTTTAGAGACATTCTGTTTGATTCCAGGCTTTTCATTCCTCTGAATAGAATGTGGATAATTCTTGTGTGATAGTGTGACAATGTGATGTATTGTTGTAAATATAATGACATGACAGCATCATACATGCACAGGCAAACACAACATGGCCAGCAAGCAAAAAATGATGTCAAAAGATGCTTCGTGATAGTAGCTGTATCTTGATCGTTGGTCAGATGATTGTTTGATTGAATAAGTTGAGTGCAAACAAAGGTGCAGTTCTGTGCCTTGACATACAAAGACATAAACAGTCCATTTGAAATATGAAACTCTATCTCTTAACTCAACCCATTTTACTTTCCTGTTCATTCCGGTTCATTCAAGGGTTTCAAAACGAACTTCTCGATAATTAATAATGCAAAGAGAGTTCAGCTCAGCTGGGATGCTGGAAGATCGTATCTTGTTGTATAGGCCTATGTCCGACAGTCCATTTATTGTGTTTGTCTAATTTGACGAGTCCCATTGAGCAGGTGAGTTGTGCATGAAAATATGTAGTTGCCCAGTTGCCACCGCCAAGATCAAGCTCACACAGACATAACCAGCTTGCAGCTTGGCTTAGATTCCATAAAAAAAAAAAAAAAAAAAAAAAAAAAAAAAAAAAAAAAAAAAAAAAAAAAAAAAAAAAAAAAAAAAAAAAAAAAA
>REGL01000303.1:50697-61783 GCA_004194395.1 Aurelia aurita complex sp. Pacific
AAGAGTCTGGATCGAACGCTATTTTTATACATTTTTATACGCGAGGTTCGATCGAGTGGCGTTAGAGCTTCTATCACCATTGTGCACATTCGAAAATTCTATAAAATGCAGCAAAACATCGTTCGATTCTGATTCATTTCAGAATAACTAAAAGGTCTATTACTGGTTGATAGAATTTCCTTTGTCTGCAGCCGCTAATCGCTTTGAATTGAGATGTCAATCAAACGTAACTGTTGCTATTGTATTACAAAATCTGCCCTTGTTACCTGTTGCACCTTTAAGCTACAAAGCTCTGTTCTCTACGGGTAAAAGAGAAAGAAATGCGGATCAACAGTGCCAGTGTAAATTTGTCGTTCAGAGCACTCTTTTGCACGTCCAACGGTGTTCTGCTACCGTGAATTGGGTTTAACATCCAAATCTTTAATTGTAAGAAATACTCGGTAAATTTCTTGAAGAAAATGCTGCGTTTGCCAGACATTTGTCACAAACTTTTAGTGTTTCAAATTTTAATTGAATACAAAAAAGCACAAAAAGAATTTTATCATATAGCATTCACCTCTGTATAATATTTTGATGTTTGCAAAATCTACTCTTTCTAATTCCAATGAGATGTGTTGCAAATTTCCTTGTTTTCATTGAAAGACACATGGGAGACCAATGGGCACCATGCCTTTCATGAAATATAACTAAGTGTAATGTCAATCCATTCTTAGTGATTACTACATGAGCTGGTATTTTCTCATTGCCAGCAACATTCTCTAATGTTATTCTACGTTCATCAGGTCCAGTGAAAAGTTGACTTTTGAAATCATTCTCTCCAAGGGTATTTGACAATTGATCCTGAAAGGCAGAAGCAAAAAAAATTCACAGCTATGAATGTTAAGGTACTTTCAACTTACAAGGAAAAATTGTTTGCATTTGTTGTGCTAAAGGGTCTGTTTCATCCAGCATGTCTTGCACATGCCGTCTCTTGCTTGGTTTTTGTTGAACAAAGGATGACCAAGAGACGGCACGTGCAAGGCATGCTGGATGAAACCGACCCTTTAAGATTCATCCTGCTTCACCAAACTTTGTTTCTTTGTTGAAAACAGTTGAAAACAGCATTTCGAGTTCCTTTCTTGACAGTGCAGACCTCCTGTACAAAACTACAAGGCTATAAACTTGGCCTTTTACAGGCCAAGTTTTAGCCTTGTAGCAGGAATTAAGACCTTGTTATGACCTTGTACTAACCTTTGAAGAAAATTACAAGGCTATCAGTGAGATTCCAAGTTGCAACCAGTCTAACACAAGGTTTCCACAAGGCTTCCACAAAGGCTTATTAGCATTTTTCAAGCCATTTACAAGGTTACAGCAAAGCTATTCTAGGCTATCACAAAGTTACAAGGCCATAACTACAAGGCTTGTACATGGCTATTACATGGCCATGTGTTTTCGTACAGGCTTATGCACCTTTTGATGTTGGGAATTCAAAGGACCCTATATTTTGAAGAATTCTTCGTATTAAAGGGGCTCCGTCGCCAAACAATAAACAAATCCGTAAACTCGCACGTGTCACCAATTATCCATTGTTCTTCCATTGTTTTCTGCAGTTTGTTTGGTGGCTTCACCCAACCCCCAACAAGTGAACGTTAAAAATCCGAGCAATCGTAGAAGATATGAATGTTTGGTTTGTTCCTTAGTGAAGTACAATGATTAATGCCCAAACTGTAACTTTCATTTAGAAAAGAATATGAAAATCCTGTGTGATATCGCCTTTCAAAAAACTGCAAAAATCATCGTTTTGTTTACATTTGACGACGGAGCCCCTTTAATTTTGATAAGAATTCTTGAAAGGTATGTATATTGAAAGAAGATTCATTGAGAATCAAAAAATCTTTTGATATCATATGCATTCAGCATGTGTAATCAAGTCTTTTCATTAAGTGAAAAGAAACTATTTCTGAAAAAGGCAAGGAAGGCTTTGGCAAATCAAACTTTTACCTACAAATCAACAACAGACATTTTCTTCAACGTAATTTCAAAAAGGACTTTTAAATTCCAACTGGACTGAAAAGGAAATCATTTTTACTCACCCAAGCTCCTTTCTTTCGAAGAGCAGATCCAAACATTCCAAACCTGATGATATTTTGTGAACAAAAATAGTGGCATTTTCCATGTCCATCTTTCAACACTTTCCCTTCAATTGAAAACTTTTCAACTCTTTCTGTAAGATGCTTCAATATTTTTTCATCAATGAGCACTGTTTCAAATTCAATTTTCTTGCATATCCTCAAAAAGTCTCCAACAATTTCCTATAACATAATTCAGAAATGTGGTTTTCATCAAACTTTTCAAGCAACAAGAAAAAATATTGTTCTCAAACATCCAACCAACATTTAGAGTTTAGCAAAAAAAGATCTCATTTGTAGCAAAACCACTTTCATCCTTTAGCAATAGGTGCACAAAAGAGAACTTCACTTCACATCTTTGAAATTTGCTAAGCAGAGAGTACAAATTTTTCATCTTTTAGGAAACACAATACAATAATACATTGCATACAGCCTAACTAGAACATAATCTAAAAAAACATTTCTTACAAACTAAGATAGAATCTCACCGTAAAAACAGCAATGGTTTATATGTACATATGTAATTATATATACCTATGCCAGATTTGGAGTATTTTCAATCGTTATATTTGCTAACCAATTCACAAGATATTTCATTCCTTGAAATGTCTCTTGTAGCACTTGTTTCAGCCTTTTATCACATTCTTACAAAACTTCAGCCACAGTAAAATTGGTCCTCAAATAGAACTATTCAAAATACTCAGAATTTGGCATAGGTATGAATAATTTCGGGCTTAACTGTATATAAAAATATAACGAAACAATTCTTGAGGGACAAGGCATTAAAACTCACACAACCATGTGGCCGGGGGCGGTCACAGGATATTTTTAATACAAGAAGAGGAGGCGTATCTTATTCAAATTATGTGCAGGTTTCCAAATTGTTTAAAATGATAGTTTCATAGTTCTAATTGCAATGAAACTTTGCAAAACATCCAGCTGCTCAGAGCATCTGTCAGGCGAAGAAGATTATTTCACAATCATTTTTGGAGATTAGGGCATCAAAGAAAGTCGTCTAAATTTAGAAGGGCATCTAAATTTAGAAAATGCTGTTCCTTTGAACCTCATTTCTTTGTGATTCAAACTGCATTTGAATCAATTGATATTTCACAGCAAACAGGAAGCTATTTTCCCTCCACATCTATCGTATATTATAAAAAATTGAAGCTGTAGGATCTTTCACAAAAGTAATCTTTCATAAATCAAACTGTAGGAGCATGAATGTCATTTACCTCCTTGAATGCGTTCGCTGTAACATACAATATGTCGGTAAATCTGAATGGCCTCTTAACTACAGATTGAACAACTATCGCTCTAGAATAAAATCAACTCAATACGACAAGCTCCTTCCTGTAGAGAAACACTTTAAACAACAACACCATATCTTTGCAAGGGACGCAAGGTTTACAATAATTGAACGAATTGAGAAAGAAGACGTTGACAATATGACAAAATTATTGGAAACCCACAAAGATAACTGGATTATGCGACTGCAGAGGCTTACACCAAAAGGTCTAAATAACAAACTTAACCACCCAGACAAATATTAGGAAACAATTCCTCAAAAAACCAATGGAAGGCCACTTTGTTTCCATTCGTTCATTTATTCAATACTTTGTTTCCCTGTGGCCTATCATTTTCTACAAAAAAAAGTAACTTTAAAATTCAATCAAGGATTCATGTGATGCCATATTTTGCATCACGTGACCCGAACTAGGCATCACATGACCCCTTTTATAATCACATGACCGCTAAAAGGCTATAAAAGGGGCATACCATCACGTAAATATTCATTCTCCTGACGATGACCATAAAGTCGAAACACGTAGAGAATTGAAGAAGAGAATAAAAGAAGAACTCCAAGTCGTTTTATTTTTGTGTTCATCTGTATAAAAAATTGAAGAATATTTCCATAAAAATATTTCCATCTTTCCCACTGTCAGACACTGAGGGAAGTCTTTAACATAAATTGAGAAGATCCTTGGGCCAAGTAAACTCCCTTGAGGGACTCCATAAGAAACTGGTGGTAGATTCGACATTGCTCCATTTATTTCACAAAAGTGCATTCTGTTTGATAAGTAATCATTTACCCAATCAAGGATGTTTCCACTTGTGCCAGTACTTTGCAACTTAAATGGTACAATTGAATGGTCAACTGTGTCAAATGCTTTTTCTAAAATCAATCAATAAAACTCCAACGAATTTCTCCTTGTCCATTGCTACTTTCCAAGTCTCTGCAAGATGTACTAAAAGTAACTCTGTTGATAATCCCTTTTCATATCCCCACTGGCTAAATATATCTAAATACATAATGTTTTGTAATGTTCTTGTAATCAAATTAATTTATTAGTGTATATGTAAAAGTATCTTGTTTTCCTGTAGCATGTATTATTATTGTATTATTTATTTTAAGTTAGGTAATGTATTATTGTTGAAATGTATTTAGGTATATTTGTCAATGAAAACTGAACTGAACTGGCTTGGATTGGGGATCCGAGATCTATGATCATCTATTGAGGAGCAAACTATCCCCTCCAAGGTTTTACTGGGGATAGACAGCATGCTTAAAGGCCTGTAATCTGCGCGATCAGTTTTCCCCCAATCCTTGTATGTCATTTTCAATTTGGCTATCTTGAATCTTGTAGGGACCTGTCTATCTTTGATGCTCTTTACACAAGTGGTTATGAAACCATCTGAAAAAGCTCTGCCTGCTATGCTGATTTGATTTCTTTCGCTGTTATTTTATCTACTCTTGTAGCATTACCAAACTTCAGCTTATCTACTGTATAACTTTCTCTTGTCTTGATTCTATATTTGTCAACGTAGGAGTAACTCTATCTATATAGCTATTGTCCAGTTCCTTCTTTTTCTGTGAATGTTTCTGCTAACTTTTCACCCACTTTTGAGAAATAACTGTTGAAAGCTGATCCTTTTTCCTTGTCTTCATATTCCAATACCTTATCATCATTTTCAATTGGCCCAATTTCGTTATTCATTTTGTTCTTTCCTTTCATCATTTTTACAACACTCCAAAAACTCTTGCTATTGCCATAAGCTTCCTCCAGTTCCTTCTCCCAGTATTTCATCTCAGCTTTTCTCAAAAGGCAAGTGACATGATTTTTGGCTTTCTCGTATGCCTGCCAGTCGCTTGGCATCTCACTACTCTGTACTACCAGTCACTTGGTAGCCTGATAACCAGACCCGATCTGGTTATCATGGCAACTTATTATTACTAATAGTAAACTACAGTAGCTAATCCAAGCCAACTGAAACAATGCTTGAGGTACAGTAAAAACCCACGTAAGAACCTACAATTTTGCAAGTCAGGCTGACTAGGTTCTTTTGTTTTGGGTATTTAGTGGAGAATGAGGCTGTTCATAGCTTCTTAAATTGGTTCTTACTGTATCTTATTCAGGGCTTTCAGGAATTTCTTTTCTTTAGATTCAAACTTCAGGCTCTGTCAGTTCACATCACTTAAATTTATGAGGTATTATTCACAACAGCAATTTATGGAAGAATCATAAATTTTTATATAATCCAAAGAAAAGCTTTCAAAAGCTTGTCATCGGATAATACAAAAATTTCTGATTCTTCCACAAACTTCTGTTGTGAATAAGACTCCATGATCTCTGCAATTATAAGAACCTATTTTAAATTTTGGCTAAATGGGTTCTTATACAAAGGGGGTCCAACTGCTAAATTTCAGCCTGCAAGTTCTTAATATACGTGGGTTTTTACTGTTTGGAATCCAGGTTCTTATATAAGTGGGTTTTTACTGTTTGGAATCAATTGCTTTATGAAAAGGACCAAAGTTTTTTGTGGCAATAGTTCCAGTTTTCCGAGCATTGGAAATAAACTGCAGTAATGAAATAATGGAAATTTACTATGAATATCAAATAAGACCACTCACTCTGAAAATGCTGTGCTCTTGTTGTTTGTGTAACCTTGACTGTTGCTTTGCATTTTGTAGTTTCATTATCTTGAAATGTGGGAAAATAGCCTGAAAATATAAAAATTCACTTGATACATTTACAATAACTGAGAATTTGTATGTTCTACATGAACAGCAAAAATGCAGTTTGGCTTATCAGAAAAGTGGAATTTAACATTAAAATTTTTACTGCACTGTGGAAGTCTTTTTAAATTTTAGCAAATTTTAACCACACACTGTATTTTTTTGCCCAGCAAATTTGGAATTTTCATTATGTTTTTGAAAAGCTAAAAACCCTTGATATTCATCGGCAGAATTTTGCCGGGAGGTTTCATCATTTCTCATGACGGTGATATCATGGTCCAATCCAATTAAAAAAGTAGTGGCCAAACTGGCAGTTTATTTGAGAATAAAATATACTAACAATCAATTCAATCTTTTAGTGCATCATGTGGCATTATTTAACTTACCTTCTTTGATATCCTTTGATGACAAAAGTCGTTTATGACTCGAAAGGCCCCTTCAGTTCAGAAGTCGTAATTTTTTCGAATGAAGAAGGTTTTGCTCAACCCATGCTCAACCTTCTCATTTCAATTCCATCTTAACTTACCCGACTGTCAAGTGAGCCATACGTTAACATCTGAATGATCAAAAATACAACTGTAAATAAAATGAAAACGCAAATTCCAGTTATTTTATTCATGTTGCAACCACATTTGCTCAGCCATCACATTTCTCTTCCTTCGTCTTGGACCACTGCATTCTTTCTACATCACTTGAGCATTTAGGCCATAATAATCTACCATCTTGCAATGATCTCGTTTTGAAAGTAGGTACGTCATAATCCAACATAATCACTAATCATAAATCACATAGAACAGTCAGTCAGGGAAGGCAAAGGGGTAGGGAGGAAATCGCTCGCTCGCTCGCGAAATGGTTTTGTAGTTCCATGCATGCGAATATTATGCGATTAAACTGGTCCATGATTTACTTGCTATTGAATTTTCAATTCTATGTCTGAGGGCATATTTATCTGAGAAAACTATTCCACCTTTTCCACGCTATTAGCATGAGCAGTCCCCAGGGGGGGGGGTACTCTGGTATATTCAGGATAGGGATGCTCAGGTTACTTTTTTGGGTCTAAAATTTAGGCAAGGATTATTTTTTTGAGTCAATGATTTGTACAGTTATTTTTTTGGGTTCAAGAAATTCTGGCTTACTTTTTTGGGTCTCAAATATGAGAAAAAATAAAAAAATTGGGGAAAATATAATTAACAAACAAAATTAGAGTCAAGTAACAGTACTAAAATAAAAAAACATAAATATCCAAACAAATTATGAGAAATCTAATCAGTTAAGGCACTTTTATGCAGATTTAGGATACTGACTTCATAACTTTTGGGTATGTAAGGTCGGAAAAATTATTTTTTGGGGTCTATTTTCATGCCAGAAATTTCTTTTTTGGGTTGATGCGTTGTACCCCAGCCTGAGCACCCCTATCCTAAATATACCTGAGTACCCCCCCCCCCTGGGGAGCAGTCAGGTAGGATGAAATCTGCATGTGTTTATTTGTAAACTTTCATCATTTCATCTCATCCTCCAGCGCTTTTTCATCCCACCTTCCAGCGTTTGTATAGAAAAATTTCATCCCACCTCAGCACAGCCTGGAAGGTGGGATGACTTTCCGCACATACTATACTATAAACTATAAGCAGGCCCTGAAACTGACAAAATTTCAAGGGCAATTTAAATCATGGACCACAATCACACATGCAATTCTCGTTCCCAAGCAACCCTTTACCGGGCCTTTACCAACACTTTCCTAATTTCTTCTGGATCTAAAAGATGAGTGATTTTGCCAAACAATATTTCCCATCTAACTTAGTCTTTGACTGATAGATTAACGTTTCAGCTTTGAATATCAGCCGCATATTTTTTATTCCACAGCCCGCCATAGTGTTACCCTGGGTTCCAAACTCTCTAGAATTAGAGAGTCTGGTACCCAGGGTACCTTAGTGTTAACTATATTTGTACTCACCCAGAATAGACAGAATCCAGCAATTGTAGAGAATAACGTAATCAAATGCGAGAACATATCACGATATCACGAGGTAGGCAGGCGATAAGTCCATCCATTTTTAATATGAAATTTAACCTGTTGAAGGATTTGTCATGAATCATTTTTCTAGACTGATGATAAACAAACAGGAGGGCCAGAGAAATCATTCTGTTGTATATGCATACAGATATTCCTCGGATAATGATATTATAGAAATAAATGCGAGGATATGTTATGAGTAGGCAGGAGTGGAGTCTATCGTATGTGAATAAGGAATTTAGCGTCGCCAGCTCACAATAGCGAAATGAAGATTAGATATCACACCTCTTGTTAGCCTGCGTGCAGACTCAACTCCCTCCTCGAAAGTATAAATGAGTCTGCACGCAGGCTACCCTCTTGTAGGATTGGCAAAGAAGCCCTCGGCATTTTAGCGCAAACAAGTAGCCTCTCTTTCAGTGCAACTCTAGGACAGCCAGAACAAAACAAAGTCAAGAACAGCACAAACGCCTGCACTGATGAGGGAAATGAAGGGATCCAATTTCTATCATCGAAGGACCAGGATCATTGGTTGCAACTTAGCATATATGAAATGTTCTCCATTTCGAGGAGCTCTGATTTAAACAATCAATGTCTGTTTAAAGGCAATGTGTCCATGCAAGCACAGCTGCGTTTACACTCTTGTCAAATTTTGCTGATGCGATGCCGATGAAGAGCCTCGAAGAGCGCACTGTGATTATCTTAGTAGTATCACTCAAAGGTCTCAAAGAGCAGTACAAAAAGGACATGACATTTTGGATACCGAGTAGCCATAAACGTTTACTCTAACTAAAGTGCAAGAACAGCACGATAACAGCAAGACAATTGTTTTAAAGGGGGTCAGCCCCATCAGCATAATTTGTCTGGTTTCTCCGCTTTGTAAAACTCTACTGAAAAAATGCTGCTCCCTGAATATCAAAGCAATAATATTGAACACTGTCTTGTTTTTATTCCCGATATGTCCAATTAGGTTCAGTAATTTACCCGGCTTTAATCGGCCATTCCTTCCCGTCAAATTACTGCAAAAAGCCCCTTTCGAAGAACTGCAAAAACGAATGAAAACGACGAGCAAAATTTCCTTTTGTTTTCCTTCCTATCAATAATGACAATTACATGAAGTCCCTGAATAATTCATTCGTACTGGGGGAAGACATTCCCCCACGAGGAAAGCAAGTGCTAAAGCGTGCTTAAGTCATTGCTGTAAGGTAAACACATTAGGTCACAGGCAACGGGGAAAAATTTGTATAAAAGTAACAAGTACCTCCATCTATACTTCAGTGTTTACCAAATTTTCCAATTTGTCTTGATTCGTTTAGGCCAACCACGACAATGTTTGTGATCCAAAGAGTTCCGGTTTCCACTTTTTTTGAGTGGAAACCGAAACTCTTTGTGTCGTCGTTGGCCTAAACGAATCTAGACAAAATTAGCAAATTTGGTAAACACTGAAGTATAGATGGAGGTACTTGCCTACTGTTACTTTTATACAAATTTTTCCCCGTTACCTGTGATTAGGTGAGCTTACTCGTGGTTTGAGCACATTTCAAAGGTTTCTCGAAGGGACTTCTTTAAGAAAATCGCTTGTAAAATCTGAACGGAGTGACCAATTTCAGTCAGGAATAATTCTAAAATAATTGAACATGTTAGCTATTCAACCAGATATCGCAAAACATCATTGCTTATACCGGGTGAGTCAATAAAAAGAAATCCCTGTTTGAAAGGCCACGGCTCCCTGGATATTAAGACAATGATATCGACAAATATGTAATTCAATAGTAGACATGTTCAAATCTACTTTAAAATTTATCTGATTGAAATTGGCCGATCCGTTCTGAAAATAACGGATTTTTTCGAGAAAGCTTTTCCAAGAAACCTTAAAAACGTGCCCAAAATCAAGAACAAATTTTGCTAACATTTCTGACTTACAGCAATGACTTCTGCACGCTTTAGCACGTGCTATCCTCTTGGGAGGATGAACAAGTCTCCCTCGTGGTATGAATAACGTGTTCAGGAGGATTCTAAGTGTCATCATTTTTAGGAAGGAAAGCCATGGAAAATATGCTCATTGTTTTCACTCATTTTTGCAGGTTTTTGGAAGGGTTGTTCTGCAGGAAATCTCCCATATCTACGGGAAGGAACGACCGATTAAAGCCAGGTAAATTATTGAACCTAATTGAACATATTGGAAATAAAACAAGACAGTTTTCTTTCAATATCATAGCCTATATATTCAGGGAGCAATCGCAGTTCAAACGCCGGGCCTCTTTTCACTCACCCGGTAGAACAGCGCAATAAAAGCGTCCAGTGGCAGGTGAGGTGAGGAAAGTTGGCTGCAATGCAAGGGACGAGAAATCTTCTCCACTCAGTGTGACTTGAAACAGCTGAGGCAGATTGGTTAGCAGATGTTATAAAAATGAGCACACCGTACGAGCACACTTTCTTTGCTAAAGTTTAAATCACAGACAGCAGCAATGTTGAGCAGTTAAGTATCTGGAGCCAGTCCGTCTCGGCTGACGGGGCCACCGTGCATAAAGAATTCAAAATGAAATGAAACGAAATGGTGCAGTGTGACTTGAAATACAGCCGAGAAATCGGTCGCTGATTCGCGGAGGAAGATCATAAAAATTGAGCATAGGGAGTCAGTGGAACTCCAAAGCAAAGAATTTTGTAAAGCAGCAAATTCTTACAAGAAAAGACGAGGAACATAGATTGTTTTTCATCGAAATTGGCTGAAGCAATCGATGTGTAAAAGGTAAGAGGAGGTTTCGTTTCTCAGTATCGATGGAAAGTGATGCAACTCGGTGTACGAGAAATTTTCTCCGTTCAGTGTGTGACTCTAAAACAGCTGAGAAATCAATCGTGGTTAGCGGGAGGTCATAAAACTTGAGCATACACTGACTGCAACTCCAGAGCAACGAAACCGATACCCTATTCACACTGCAAGCTAAACCAGCG
>REGL01000303.1:66151-77376 GCA_004194395.1 Aurelia aurita complex sp. Pacific
TTATTATTATTATTATTATTATTATTATTATTATTATTATTATTATTATTATTATTATTATTATTATTATTATTATTATTATTTCGTTCAAACCATTTGGTATGAAAGTCCCCAATTTATATTGCCAAAACAACTCTTTACGCCTAACCGAAAATACATCGTAAGCCCCATCTATGATTTTTACACTAACCAATTATTATTATTATTATTATCATTATTATTATTATTATTATTATTATTATTATTATTATTATTATTATTATTATTATTAAGACTGGTGTAAAAAAGGTGGGTGTAAAATTCTTTGCCTTAAATTGACGTAAAAAGGAGAACGATAGAAGTGCTTTTTTTGAAGCAACCACTTATTTTGCATTTCCTCTGCCATAAATCAGCAAACACTTGTCAGATTGACTCAAACTCAGTCTCAAATTCTAAGTTGAAGCCTGACCTATGCAACTGTGTAAAAACTGAGACCACTGAAACTACAGCTCCTCCACAGCAGAAACACAAACAGGACATTTTTTGTGACACCCCGTTAGTTTGAATTATTCTATGCACTTACGTGAAGCAGAGATGCTTTTTCGAAGCTGGTGCATCCACAATTTCTAAAAAACAAACAAATTCGTTGGTAATTTGAAAATGGTAAAGCTTTTGAAGATTCTTGGAAGCTGTAATTGTTGAAAAATTTGGATTTCTAACATCATGGGTCCTATTTTAAACATTTGAATGAAATAGGAGCTCATGCGGGAAATTACGATTAGAAGGAAATTCTAAACGGAGTTAAGCAAGGGCGCCTACCTTGTAGAAAGTGTGCTTATTCACGGCACTTTACGCGTAGTAATTGGTGTCCTATGACCCAGTTCTGTTAATCTAGTTACAGGGATTTTCAAATTCTAACGTCTGTTAGTGTTGACCAATCAAAAATCACGCTGTCTGATTCCCTGCGGCCAGATCGTACAACAGTTGATCTCGTGTTACATTAACACCGGCATTTGAAACCACAAAGTTATTCATACGTCATCTTGACCTTGAGAGGACTGACTCTGCTCTGTGTTCTTCTGGGTCACGGTACGGTTCTAGAACACTCTCTGTACTGGGTCACAGGACACCAATTACTCCACAGTACTGGGAATAAACACACTTCCTACAAGGTAGGCGCCCTTGAGTTAAGCGACGAACATGCAGGGTATTTTATATTACAGTTTTACGCAACTGGCGGTTTGAAGTACCATAGGGTGCGAGTTTCTACAGATATAAACGAGGTAAATCAAGATGTTTGCAGATGGACATGCATGCGCCATGGTTTCTTCTGTGAAGTATAAACAGAGTTTGATTTGAAGAAGCGAAGAGAAAGACGTGCGACGATAGTCATTTTCATCGTGTTATTATTTCATTCCAAGACAAATCCAAGTTAATACGACAAAGCCATGTTGTGATAATCCGAGAAATTAATTAATTCAAGCTTTTCTCGCCATCCAGCAGCAGAAATGACAGAATCTATGACGCTGCGCCATCGGATCTTGCAAATAAAACTGTGTAAGGTATCCCTCGATCCAGACCCTTTTGTAGAATAGCTTAAAGGTCTACCACCATATGCCACATAATAAATAGTTAGGTGTTGGATTGAATGAATGGAGGTAAGTAGAGATAATCTATAACAGTCCAAAAGTCGTGTTAAAATGTGTTTTTCTAACTCAAATCAATTACAGGTGCTTTGCTCTACTTTGCTCTGCTTTGCTCTGTTTTACTCTGCTTTGCTCATAACAAAAGAATCTTAGCTTTCCTCAAATAATAAACACAAAACACCATATATTGAAATATGAGGGAGAAATCAACTTAAATCCCTAATGAGTTTTCAAACAAATATCCTGCGAAGAGCATTATGGAATTTCTAATTAAAACAAAAATCTGCGAGATTTAATGTTTAGTAGCGTAAAAACCTTTCAAATAACAGAGTCATTTGAACAGGTGTACATCTCTGGATCTTGTCAGTGAAACAGCTGATGAAGTGAAAGTAGGAAGAAGGCAGGAAAGGTACGTATTACAACCTAAAATCTTATACAATTAAAAATGGGCCAACACAACTAAGACAGATAGTGTTANACAAATCCAAGTTAATACGACAAAGCTATGTTGTGATAATCCGAGAAATTAATTAATTCAAGCTTTTCTCGCCATCCAGCAGCAGAAATGACAGAATCTATGACGCTGCGCCATCGGATCTTGCAAATAAAACTGTGTAAGGTATCCCTCGATCCAGACCCTTTTGTAGAATAGCTTAAAGGTCTACCACCATATGCCACATAATAAATAGTTAGGTGTTGGATTGAATGAATGGAGGTAAGTAGAGATAATCTATAACAGTCCAAAAGTCGTGTTAAAATGTGTTTTTCTAACTCAAATCAATTACAGGTGCTTTGCTCTACTTTGCTCTGCTTTGCTCTGTTTTACTCTGCTTTGCTCATAACAAAAGAATCTTAGCTTTCCTCAAATAATAAACACAAAACACCATATATTGAAATATGAGGGAGAAATCAACTTAAATCCCTAATGAGTTTTCAAACAAATATCCTGCGAAGAGCATTATGGAATTTCTAATTAAAACAAAAATCTGCGAGATTTAATGTTTAGTAGCGTAAAAACCTTTCAAATAACAGAGTCATTTGAACAGGTGTACATCTCTGGATCTTGTCAGTGAAACAGCTGATGAAGTGAAAGTAGGAAGAAGGCAGGAAAGGTACGTATTACAACCTAAAATCTTATACAATTAAAAATGGGCCAACACAACTAAGACAGATAGTGTTACAATAGGATCCATTACTATTGATTGACACCGAAGTAAAAAGCGATCAGCGATTGCAGGCAAAAAGACTTCTATGCCCGGTTGATCAAGCGATGAACAAAAACAAAGCAAGCCGCAATAATTGCTCTGAAACCCACGTATAGCTACCTTGCTCGTTGTGCATTCCGGAAATGGTCTTTAAGAGCAATAAGCATATACCGAAAGAAGAAGGATTTATCTGAACATCTACCTCGGGCATTTCATTTGTTTGCTTCACATGCCGATTGGTAGGCGATTCAATTCTCATATCTTTTTGGTGTAATTGAAACACTCCCTGTTTATCCGCCAAACCAAAGAGATATTACTCTGCGAAGACTACCGTTTTCAGAAGACTTCCGAGACTTCAGATGCCAAAGAGAATACGCCCTTAGTGGAATGACTTTAAAAATATAAGAATTCAATAAATGAAGCAAAACTTAAACTTCGGCCAAAGCTAGATAAGCTATGCTGTACTTTGGTCGTACAGGATAGAGATTCTCTCCATAAATTCCCCCTCTGATCCCTTTTCAGTTTCAGTCTTTTTTTATTTGGTCTTGAATCTTGATAGAAACAAGATTTCATCTTCCCAGTTGATATATGAATGTACAATCTATCAATTGATCAATGGCATCTTTTAGCATCTTGTAAGCCTGTTTCACATTGGATGTTAGGCACACTGGGTACAAATCCATCCAATCCGATATTGAATCTTTCGATCACTCACTTTGCGGAAAAGACCAGTCAGCCCAAAGTCAGCCCGACAAACAAAGTGAAATAACTTTAGTATTTATCAGTAAAAATCGTTCATGTGTATTTTTTCGTAGCCGTATGTTTAATGTTAGTTTAGTTAAACGTCTTTATGTTAATGACTGCGGAGTTGTCATGGCCTCCTCTCCCGGTGGCATCGCCCTGGTAGTGTAGTAAAGTAGTTCGTACGTAGTGTGTTAAGTAGTTTGTTTTGAAAATTCTATATTAAATGCAAAAAATCTTTCAGCACTTTTCTAATTATCATGATGATTATTAGTATTACCATTTTCATTTGTACTCTGAGCATTATACCAATATGCGTTCCTGCTCAGCTGCTCAGTATCGATCGGTATCGACGTCGAAGTAGAAGTATATACGTGTAATAGCATTTAGTACTGTTTCTATGAAAAATATTGAATTGGATTAAAGATGAATTCAACGTTTCCGCTTAAAAGGTCTTCTTTATACTTGCAATCACAGGAAGAAGCAAAGTCCCAAAGATGACACAAAATGAGAAAGCAGGACTATCAGAAGACATTGACTCCTTAACGATCCATGGTGTGTCGAGAATAAACTCCGCAGAAACAAAAACAGCTCGAGTAATATGGTTACTGCTCTGGGTTTCAGCGCTGATGTTTCTAATTTACACGTCTGCCGCGGTGACAATCAAATACTTCAACTACCAAGTATACATCAAAGTTGACATACAGACAAAAGACAACATGACATTGCCAGCCATGACATTTTGCAACACAAACTTGTACAGCCCAACGCTGTACGAAAACAAGACAGCCCCTGTATCTCAAACGTTTCCTCCAAATTGCTCCTACTACATGGACATGAGATATTTCAAAACTGAATTGAATCAGCATTTTTTTGCGTACGCATGTCAGGTCTTTCTGGCAAATTACACAGGCAACTCCATTACAATGTCGGTCAATATGCCGAGTTATTTCAAGTTTCCAACACACTGGTCAATAACCCCACATATTTACCCTTGCTTCACATTAAACCGAGAGTCGAAGCTAGTGCAAGTTACAGAAGGAGAGAATGGCGGATTACACATGATGATGTATCTCCCTCAGGAGAATCAAAAAATGTTTCAATACTCCAGCTCTCAAATCCTTACTGACAAACGGCAAGGAATGTTCGTTACAGTCCATGACCCAAAGCAAGGTTACCCTGGGGACGAAGGAATACTCCTTTCACCAGGTTATCACACTCATATCAAAATAAAAAAGAAGATCATCAGACGAAAACAAAGCCCTTACCCGTCCCATTGCAGGCGAGAAGATGAGCCGAGAAAAGAGAGCATCTTCCCTGGTAGAAACACGCTACGTAATTGCCGCCAATCCTGTTTTCACATACATCTGTACGAAACATGTCAAGCTGCCTTGACTGAGATGCGAGCATTTATGCCAGCGGAAAAATATCCCGGCCTTTTAGATTATTCAGATCCGAATTTCTGGAAATGCATAAAAAAAGCAATGTCAGAATTGAATCACGCCAAATGCGNCTTGCTTCACATTAAACCGAGAGTCGAAGCTAGTGCAAGTTACAGAAGGAGAGAATGGCGGATTACACATGATGATGTTTCTCCCTAAGGAGATGCCACCAATGTTTCAATACTCCAGCTCTCAAATCCTTACTGATAAACGGCAAGGAATGTTCGTTACAGTCCATGACCCAAAGCAAGGTTACCCTGGGGACGAAGGTATACTCCTTTCACCAGGTTACCACACTCATATCAAAATAAAAAAGAAGATCATCAGACGAAAACAAAGCCCTTACCCGTCCCATTGCAGGCGAGAAGATGAGCCAAGAAAAGAGAGCATCTACCCTGGTAGAAACACGCTACGTAATTGCCGCCAATCCTGTTTTCACATACATCTGTACGAAACATGTCAAGCTGCCTTGACTGAGATGCGAGCATTTATGCCAGCGGAAAAATATCCCGGCCTTTTAGATTATTCAGATCCGAATTTCTGGAAATGCATAAAAAAAGCAATGTCAGAATTGAATCACGCCAAATGCGACTGCAGATATGCCTGTGAGCAGGAGGTTTACGAGACCAAAACAAATCGTAATCCATGGCCGCAAGCATTCCAAGCCTCATCGCTATTGCCAATTATCAGAGCTTCAAGTCAAAGGCCAAGGCAAAATTATACAGTTGATGAAATTCGAGCAAGAATGATCAAATTAAGCATCAGTTATGAAAACAACGCTGAAACCATCCAAGAAGAGAAAAGGCTCTACACATTTACTAGCATCATAAGCGATTTAGGGGGTCAGATGGGGTTATTTTTGGGGGCGTCGTTGCTTTCTCTGGCTGAAATTCTTGCACTGATTCTCACACATGCATGGAGAAAATTGTCTGTGAGAAATGAAGTCAAGGCTTTCACAAATTGAAAGAAATATGTTCACGGTGTTTGAGGTATCATGCGCACTTTAGGGGGTAAAATTGTGTGACTTGTGGGAGGGGGGAATCAATGCCAAGGCTGAAATCCATGCACTGATCATCACATACGCAAGGAGGAGATTGTTTGTGAGAAACGAAGTCAAAGTTTTCACAAATTGAAAGAAAAGAAGCATGTCCATGGCGTTTTAAGTATCACACCTTAACCAGCGGGGATAGCTCAGTTGTAGCACGCTTGACTACCAATCTGAAGGTTGGTGGTTCGAGTCCACGCCCTGCCGAACCTACTACGCAGAGTTAGAAGAGTCGCCAACTTTCTGTAATTCCAGCCTAAAGGAATCAAGAGTTGTGATCACATCAAGAGGAAACTAGAACACTGCTGTGACAAGCCTAGCTTCTCAGTATCCTGAAACTAACTGCAGATGCTACCGGGTGTCCCAAAACCCAAGCACTCCCGCTTGAAGAATCATCAACATTTGATTACAAGGCCGATCTTCAATTTTCTTTTTTAGTCAAGTAGATCAAGAATCAAATTATTTCCAAGATATAGCTGTTCTTGTAATTGAATTAAAAATTAGCAAATATAGCTCTTTTTAGTGCTACCTGTCTTTGAACCATTGAATCTACAGTAAAAAGTTCCACAAAAAAGTTCCCACTTTCGAAAATTCGTAGCACCACAAGTACTTCATGGATTTGAATGATTCAAATTCTAGTAAAATGCCAAGAGATCGAAGTATTTTTGTGATTTTTCTCGTCTTCATACGATCACTGCAAATAGGTAGATTCAACTTTACAAACATTTCATCGTTGCAAAATAACTGAAAAAATGCCTAAAACACCTGATCAAATCATTAGGACTCTCCTCACACAGAACAATACGCACAGGAGTTTCACCTCTCTCAAGAGTAATAAGACATAGATTCTCAAACAGCTACTAAACATTTTCAATCCCATGGCAATAAATGTGCAGAAGATATCTCTCCCCCATTAGAAATTGCATTTCCTCTGTTGTTCTCAGCGAGGAGTACTTTATGATTTGATCAAGTATATTAGGCCTTTTTTAGGCCGAATTTACCAATTTTTCCAGTGCTTGTAGGACGGCGAGAAATATCGCAAAAATATTTCGATCTTTTGGCATTCTAGCAAATATTGATTAATTCCAATCCATCCAGTACTCTTGATGCTATGAATTTTCAAAAGTGGGAACTTTTTTCTGGTTCAACCGGTACATCTGAAAGTCAGCCAAGCCCTAGCAGCCTTGTTGTTGTACCTTTATTTCACATCGATTGAAAAAAATCATCTAGTCCACTACGTACATATGTACATGGATACTAATCAAAATCGATGGAAAAAGCCTTGGTAATATTTATTGAGTGTACATTGAAGAAAGGTTTGAACTCTATTTAAATGATGGCAGCCTGCATGCCAAAGTCTCGAGGAACAAAACGCCAAGAGAAAGCAACATTTCCAAGCTTTTCTCGCCATCCAGCAGAAATGATAAAATCTACCAGGCGTACTCCAGGCGTCCTCCAGGCGTACACCCACACAAGTGTACTCCTGTTTGAAAAATCACCAAAAATTGATTACATGGCCTATCTTCAATTTTCTTTTTTTGTCTAGTATATCTTAGACCAAATTATTTTTCATACCCTCAAATTTCACGAAGCATCAGTGACAATGACTGAGCATAGGTTCCAAATATTTAAAAAAAAAGGTGTAAAATTGAGTGACCAATTTCTTTGAACTGAATGACTTCAAAGAAACTTTAGCTAATTCTCTACAATTCTACCGTTGGAATTTTACGAAATCTTCAATCTTTTCAGAATAAGAGTGTTTTTCTTCTTTTTCAAGAATTCAAGAAAAATTTTCGAAAAAACTTAAAAACAACGACATTTCTAAACCGTTTGACGTAACATGAAGTAATTTAGAAGAAAACCATAGTTTATGAATGCCTACAATATGGTATCAAGCAAAAGTCTGTCACTCATCTGGTTTATGATTTAAAAATTTGATGACATCACATCCTGAAATGAGTTGAAATGTAAGATACGTTGTAATTTCCAAAAATGTTCAAAATTTCTGAAAAGTCCAATGGTAGAATTCTAGATAAGTGTCTAAAGTTCTTTCAAGCCATTTAATCAGAAGAAATAGGTCATTTAATTTTACACCCACCTTTTTACGCCGAGATAAAGATTTGGAACCTATGCTGTAACAATGACTGTCATATTTGAATTCTCAAATTCTAGATTATTTCGTCACATGATGCTTATTGTTCTTTTGTTCTGTTTTGAAAAAGGTAGGGTTTCTTGATTGGACCAATAAACTTTCTGCAATGTTAAATTGTAAAGAGCATCGGCTGATCTTCAATCTTTTCTGTCAAGTAGATCAAGGACTGAATTATTTTCCAAGATATAGCTGATCTTGTAATTAGTTTAAAAAAATAGCCAATTTAGCTCTTTTTAGAGCTACCTGGTTTTGAATAATACTGCAAAAAAGATCTAATGATTGCATGATCAATTTCTTTGTGCATGTAAAGCTTCTAGTTTGGTCATAAATGACAGAAAGAAATGCACACTATCATTGGAGACTTCAATGATGATAAAAAATTGAAAATTTTGACTCTAAGGCAAGATTGAGTATTTTGCTTAAAAACTATTGGTCAAAATAAGGTTTTTAAACCCGTAATTGTTCTACCCTGCTGTATCAAAAGCAAACAGTTTATCATCTATGAATATTTTTAGGTCTTTGACAAAGCAATTCGAAAAGAAAATTTTATCAAAGGTTTGATAATCAACTATTGATGATTTTTGTAAACAGGAGAACTTTTTTGGGACACCCGGTATAAACTGTTCTATCAAATCTTTCGAATACTGCGTAGGGTATTGCTCGGTCCAGACCCTTGTGTAGAATAGCTTAAAGAGGGGCTCCGTCGTCAAAATGTAAACCATCCAAACAAAAATCAACCTGATCGCAGTTATTTCTCATGGCATGTAATTTGAGACAGACCATAGTAGTTTTAGCTCAATGTCTAAGCGGCCTCGGGGTAGTCACAGCCTTTTGCTCCTCGGGGTATCGTTCCTGTAGTATTGTATAGTAATTTTGTAGGTAGTGTAAGTAACATATATATTGTAATCTTTTAGTGGATAAATAAAAAAAAAAATGTAAACAAAACGATGATTTTTGCAGTTTTCTGAAAGGTGATATCACAGGATTTTCGTACTTTTTTCAAAATGAAAGTTGCTGTTTGGGCATTAATCATTGTACTTCACTAAGGAACAAACCAAACATTCATATCTTCTACGATTGCTCGGATATAAGTGGATTTTTAACGGTCGCTTTTTAGTGGCTTGGGTGAAGCCACCAAACAAACTGCAGAGTACAATGGATGAACAATGGATAATCCCCGACACGTGCGAGTTTACGGATTTGTTAACTGTTTGACGACGGAGCCCCTTTAAAGGTCTACCGCAATATGCCACATAATAAAAAGTTAGGTATTGGATTGAATGAATGGAGCTAAGAAGAGATATTCTATAAAAGTCCAAAAGTCGTGCCAAAAAGATGTTTCCTAACTCAAATCAATTACAGGTGCTTTGCTCATAACAAGAGAATCTTAGATTTCCTCAAAAAATAAACAAAACACGCCATATGTTGAAATATGAGGGAGAAATCAACTCTAATCCTTAATGAGTTTTCATACAAATATCCTGCGAAGAGCATTATGGAATTTTTAATTGAAACAAACATCTGTGAGATTTAATGTTTAGTGGCGTAAAAAGCTTTTAAATGCCAGAGTCACTTGAACAAGTGTACATCTCTGGATCTTGTCAGTGAAACAGCTGATGAAGTGAAAGTAGGAAGGAGGAAGGCCAGGTACGTAATACCACCTAAATCTTTTACAATTAAAAATGGGCCAACACAACTAGGACAGATAATGCTACAATAGGATCCATTACTTTTGATTGACATCGAAGTCGAAAGCGATCAGCGATTGCAGGCAAAAAGACTGCTAAGAAGACTTCGACTGGATTAAAGATGGATTGAACGTTTCCGTTTAAAAGGTCTTCTGTATACTTCAAATCACAGGAAGAAGCAAAGCCGCAAAGATGACACAAAATGAGAAAGCAGAACTATCAGAAGACATTGACTCCTTAACAATCCATGGTGTTTCGAGAATAAAATCCGCAGAAACAAAAACAGCTCGAGTAATATGGTTACTGCTCTGGGTTTCAGCGCTGATGTTTCTAATTTACATGTCTGCCGCGGTGACAATTAAATACTTCAAGTACCAAGTATACATCAAAGTTGACATACAGACAAAAGACAACATGACATTGCCAGCCATGACATTTTGCAACACAAACTTGTACAGCCCAACGCTGTACGAACACATAACAGCCCCTGTATCTCAAGCGTTTCCTCTAAATTGCTCCTACAAGAACATGACATATTTCAAAACTGAATTGAATCATCATTGGTTTGCGTACGCATGTAAGGTCTTTCTTGGAAAATACACAGGCAACTCCACTACAATGTCAGTAAATATGCCGAGTTATTTCAAGTTTCCAACACACTGGTCAATAACCCCACATATTTACCCTTGCTTCACATTAAACCGAGAGTCGAAGCTAGTGCAAGTTACAGAAGGAGAGAATGGCGGATTACACATGATGCTGTATCTCCCTGAGGAGATTCCAGAAATGTTTCAATACCCCACCCCTGAAATCCTCATTGATAAACGGCAAGGAATGTTCGTTACAATCCATGACCCAAAGCAAGGTTATCCTGGTGACGAAGGAATACTCCTTTCACCAGGTTATCACACTCATATCAAAATAAAAAAGAAGATCATCAGACGAATACAAAGCCCTTACCCATCCCATTGCAGGCGAGAAGATGAGCCGAGAAAAGAGAGCATCTTCCCTGGTAGAAACACGCTAGAGACTTGCTTCGAATCCTGTTTTCACGTAGATCTGTACGAAAAATGCCAAACAACCTTTACTGAGATGCGAGCATTCATGCCAGCGGAAAAATATCCCGGCCTCGCAAACTATTCAGATCCGAATTTCTGGAAATGCCTAAAGAAAGTAATGTCAGAATTGAATCACGCCAAATGCGACTGCAGATATCCATGTGAGCAGGAGGTTTACGAGACCAAAACAAATCGTAACCCATGGCCGCAAGCATTCCAAGCTTCATCGCTATTGCCAATTATCAGAGCTTCAAGTCGAAGGGCAAAGC
>REGL01000303.1:107702-118883 GCA_004194395.1 Aurelia aurita complex sp. Pacific
TTTTTTTATAAGAAACTGGTTTATAAGAAACTAGTACTACGATGACCAAAAAGTTAAGAAACTCTAGTACTACGCTCAAGAACAGTTAAGAAACTCTAAAACTTTATTTCTGTATGTCTCTCTTATCCTATGTCTCTCTAACAAAGGTACATTCGTCTTTTCTTGACTTTTAACTGCAAAATTGGTAAATTTTTGCCTTGGTGTGCATGGCTTCTTCTTGATGACAATGTCAATGCAAATGGAAGCCCTTTGTCGAGAAAAAGGCTCAACTTCGAACAATACCGCAATTTTAGGCCCAAAAAAATAAGAAACTAATTAACAAATTTTTACTACTAAAACACCGAAATTTTCATGCGAAATTAAGAAACTTTTAGTACCAAGTGCTGATCCAAGTTTCTTATAAAAAAACGTGCAGTCAAAGTCAACAGGCTATTGTGTAGAGTTAGTCCACTGAGCATGTGATAGCATGCAAACACTGAATTACGTCAATTCTAGTTTTGTGCAGCTTTCGTGAGAGTTGGTAAGTCCTTGATATCAAAGGATACGAAATGCTTCAAAACGACACGGTGGCTTGGGACTGTTGACCAAGGTTTCTCCCTTTCGCTGTCGAAAAGTAAACAGAAACATAAAACTCGATCACAGGAAATTTAGCCTGGCTTTTTCAATCAGACTTGGCAAATTTGTAGATCAACTACCTAGCTAAAGATGGAACGAAAAAAATCGAACTTCTTTCGAGTAGTTTTGGAGATACATCCACTTTTCTAAAATCAGCAAAAAGATTTGAACTAGGATTTGCGAAGCCAGCGTTGACGGAAACATTACGATTTATGCAGCTTTCGATTGCCCAGACTATATAGAACAACATCCTTTTTACCGCTTTTCGATAGACCGAATAATATGGGAGAAATTAACTGTTTTCTGAGAAGAGTGGTTTTGTGAAACTGCCTCTCGCTGTGCACTAGAGCGGAAAGCAGAGTTACCTTAAACGCCCTTATGGGTACGCCAGAATCAAGTGTTGAGGTTATCAAGCCCAACGTATCTAGTGCCCTCGTATTGCAGGTTGTTACACCAAATGTGTTAGATATTCTGGTTGGTGAAAGCCAAAAATGTTCAAAGGCTTGTTAAGCCAAACGTGTTTAATGCCCTTGTCGGTGAAAGCCAGAAACTTTTTCTCAGTGCTGAAGTTTCTTAATTCTTTCAGCGATGTGAGAATTGAGTTTCTAACAAGCAGTTTCTCGTAAAAAATAGGTGCACATTTCACAGCATAGGTTCCAAATCTTTAAAAAGGCTGGTGTAAAATTGAGTGACCTGTTTCTTTGAACTGAATGACTTCAAAGAAACTTTAGCTATTTCTCTATAATTCTACCGTTGGACTTTTCTGAAATCTCAATATTTTCAGAAGTAGAGTGTTTTCCTTCTTTTTGAATAATTTCAGAAAAAAATTCAATAAAACTTAAAACCATCTTAATTTCTAAACTGTTTGACGCAAAATGAAANGTTTCTTAATTCTTTCAGCGATGTGAGAGTTGAGTTTCTAACAAGCAGTTTCTCGTAAAAAATAGGTGCACATTTCACAGCATAGGTTCCAAATCTTTAAAAAGGCTGGTGTAAAATTGAGTGACCTGTTTCTTTGAACTGAATGACTTCAAAGAAACTTTAGCTATTTCTCTATAATTCTACCGTTGGACTTTTCTGAAATCTCAATATTTTCAGAAGTAGAGTGTTTTCCTTCTTTTTGAATAATTTCAGAAAAAAATTCAATAAAACTTAAAACCATCTTAATTTCTAAACTGTTTGACGCAAAATGAAATAATTTCGTAGAAAACCTGAGTTTATGGATGTCTACAATATGGTATCAAGCAAAAGTCTGTCACTCTTCTGGTTTATGATTTAGAAATTTGATGACGTCACATCCTCAAATGAGTTGAAATGTAAGATACGCTGTAATTTCGAACAATGTTCAAAATTTCTGGAAAGTCCAACGGTAGAATTATAGACTAGTATCTAAAGTTTCTTTCAAGCCATTAAATCAGAAGAAATAGTTCATTGAATTTTACACCCACCTCTTTACGCCAAGTTAAAGATTTGGAACCTATGCTATATTTCACAAAGTTTTGAGTTCACCGTTTCGTGCATTACACAATTTTTTAATTAAATTATGTATACGCTGTTATGACAACCTTAAAGTCTGGTTTTCATTAAATCATAATTCCTCGCCGTTCATTGCACAAAAGTTTAACCAAAACAAACCTTTGTTGAAAATGAAGCATTGAGATTTGTTTTGACACTGTAAATAGGTGCTTTGACTTACGACGCCATCCATAAAGTAGAGTAATGTTTTTCAAGGTCATTTATTGATTAGGGATTACTTCGGCTACTATTATATTGCAATGTTTATTTCTAAGTAAAACATTTCCTAGTCTGGAAAGAAAGCAGTGCCGAGCAAAATCATCGTTGGGGAGGCGAAGTGTTGTTTTGACCTCGCTGTGTTTCAGCTTTGTTGTGAGCGAATCAACGTTCGGGCTCACGTTGTCATGCGCATCGTCGCTATTGTATCCTTCTCTTGTTGTCAACGGTCAAGCTAATCTGCATCTCATCATCATCATCATTTACGCTTTCCGTCTATAAAGACATTGCGCGGTCCACTATTAGTCTCCAGATATGTCTGTTTTCTGCCATTTTTTTCATGTTCTTTTACTCTCACTGTTTTGAAACTTCCATCTCTGTTTTTCAATACTGTATAAAATTCGACTTTTTCTAAATCCTTTTCTATTTGTCTCAGCCATGTTAATTTTTGTCCACCCCTTGGTTTTTTACAGGATTTTTCGCCTCCTTCAATGATTTTCTTGCTGACGTGTCTTCTGGTAGTCTTAATAAATGACCGTACCACGTTAATCTTCTTCGCTTTACAATTTGGCTCCATGGAGCTGAATTGTTCTTTTATAAAGCTTATCGTTGCTGACTTTATCCTGCCAATTCAGATTCAAAATTATTCTCATTAATTTTCTTTGAAATATATCGATACTCTCTTCATGTTTCTTTGTTAAAATCCATAATTCACAATTGTATGTGAATATACTTTCAACATGACTTTTGAATATTCTGAGTTTCGTTTTTTCCGAGGTTGTTTTGTTCTCAAAAATGTATTTTAGTTGGCTAATTTGCATATTACGCCATTGAAGTAAATCGTTACTGCGCATGCGATCTGGAGCCCGTTTGGGGGATTCCTTGAGGCTCACAACTTAGCCTGTTCGTATTAATAAAATAAAAAATATGGTTTTCTTCAGATAACTTCATTCAAACTCAAAATAAACTTCAAATGGCAGGAAGCTTCTTGGAGTTCAATATACGAGCTCACATAAGAAGAATATGGACGTAGGTAAGTAGGTAAGTGTACAATACAGTAAGTCCCCGCATATAAGAAACTCAAATTTTTAAATCAGGCTGTCTGGTTTCTTATATGCAAGAAAATATTTTCAAATGAGGCTGGCAGATTTCTTATTTGTCCACTATGAACTTCCTTACGTAAAGCTTTCTTTTCAAAATTCAAGAATCATGCTGCGTCATAAAGAAGGATGCCCCAAGAAATGATTATGGAGGAAACGAATATGAAATACTGTTTATCTAGACGTTGAGCAGATTTTACAAATTTTAGTACTGAAGCTACACAGAAAAAATGAAATGTAGTTAAGTATTTTTCAACTTCGCATCATTTATAAGAAACTGGAAGAAAAAAAAAAAAAAAAAAAAAAAAAAAAGTTTCTTATGAAAGAGAAGATATTCTCTGTGCTGGCAGGCTGCAGTTTCTTATATGTTCGTTTCTTATATGCGGGGACTTACTGTATATTTATTGGTCTGCACAGTTAAGCTCACATATAAACTTTAAAGAAGAAATTAACAAGGTGCATTAATCTAATCTATACCTATTCACTATCTCTACAGCTCGCTGAAGAAAAAAGATTCCAAGAAACGATTTCAAAAAAAAGGGTAGAACAGCAACGAATCAATTCCATTTGCTGAATAAGGAAGACTTCAAGAAACGTCTCATGGCAAAGGACTGTCTCAAACACTATTAGATTTTAGTGAAAGACGTGTGCAGCCGTGGTGGAATACTGACAAGCAGTTTCGTGTAAAAATTAAACTGGAGGTAGAAGGGCCCGAATCAATTCCATTTGCTGAATAAGGAAGATTCCAAGAAACGTTTCATGGCAAAGGACTGTCTTAAACACTATTAGATTTTAGTGAAAGCCGTGTGCAACCGTCGTGGAATACAAACCAGCAGCGTCGTGTAAACTAAATTGGAGAAATTTAAAAAATAGAATACTGTATAACAGCACCGAATCAATTCCACTTGCTGAATAAGGAAGATTCCAAGAAGACTGTCTCAATATACTATATATTTCAATAGAAGCCATGTGCATCCGTGGTGGGATAAAAACAAGCAGCTTCGTGGAAACATTAAACTGGAGAAATTTCACAAAAAGGGTAGAACAGCAACGAATCAATTCCATTTGCTGAATAAGAAAGACTCCAAGAAACGTTCTATGGCAGAGGACTGTCTTTAACACTATTAGACTTTAGTGAAAGACGTGTGCAGCCGTGGTGGAATACTGACAAGCAGTTTCGTGTAAAAATTAAACTGGAGGTAGAAGGGCCCGAATCAATTCCATTTGCTGAATAAGGAAGATTCCAAGAAACGTCCTATGGCAGAGGACTGTCTCAAACACTATTAGACTTTAGTAGAAGCCGTGTGAAACCGTCGTGGAATACAAACCAGCAGCGTCGTGTAAACTNTAGAAGGGCCCGAATCAATTCCATTTGCTGAATAAGGAAGATTCCAAGAAACGTCCTATGGCAGAGGACTGTCTCAAACACTATTAGACTTTAGTAGAAGCCGTGTGAAACCGTCGTGGAATACAAACCAGCAGCGTCGTGTAAACTAAACTGGAGAAATTTCAAAAATAGGATACTGTATAACAGCACCGAATCAATTCCACTTGCTGAATAAGGAAGATTCCAAGAACAAATCGTAGCAGAGGACTGTCTCGAATACTATATATTTTAAAAGAAGCCGTGGGCATCCGTGGTGCAATAAAAACAAGCAGCTTCGTGTAAACATTAAACTGGAGAAATTTCAAAAACAGGATAGAACAGCAACGAATCATTTCCATTTGCTGAATTAGGAAGATTCCAAGAAACGTTCTATGGCAGAGAACTGTCATTAACATTATTAGACTTTAGTAAAAGCCGTGTGCAACCGTCGTGGAATACAAGCAAGCAGCTTCGTGTAAACTAAACTGGAGGTAGTCCAAATATTGGATAAAATCGACTTCAGCATAAAATCGACTTCAAGTGCTGAAGAAGAAGATTCCAAGAAACGTTTCATGGCAGAGGATAGACTCAAACACTATTAGATTTTAGTGAAAGCTGTGTGCAACCGTGGTGGAATACTGACAAGCAGCTTTGTGTAAACAAAACTGGAGGTAGTCCAAAAATAGGATAGAACAGCATAAAATCGACTTCATTTGTTCAACAATGAGCTGTTTGGTCTCTCAGCATTTTTGATTTCAGTCAGATATTCCACTGCATGATAATGTTACACCAAGTACTGCAGCCTATTCAAAATTTGAAGAAAGAGAAATTGGGGAAAATGGCGATTTTGTTTATCTCAACAGTAATTATTTTACTCTTATTAAATAAGTGGAGTCTCGGAAGAGAGCATGGACGATTTGAAGTGAACGAAGGAAAAGAAAAACAGGATGAAACGGAGATCAACTGCAGCCTCGATCCAACGTATCGTCTACTCTTTGATTGGGAAAACATTATGCGACCATGTGAAAACGATATGTCATGGCTTGACCAGAAAACTCGCGAAAAGAGGCGAAAGTACAGAACGCGTGCAAACAAAACAACGATAATTTACAAAGAACATCAAACGAATGAGAAGTACAGTACAATCCTGATACAAACATTTACGGCAAATGGCGAAGCGAAGAATATTGGTGGTGATTCATGGCAAGCAAGATTACGAGGTCCCGTAACACAGTTAGCATTTGTTTTCGACCGAATGGATGGCACTTATGAGGTAATGTTTAAGATATACACGAAAGGAAGGTATACGTTGGAATTAACGCTTGAACATTCGCTATGTGATGGGCTGAGGGACCCCCCTTTGGGCTGGTTTGAGAAGGGAGATATGCAAGGGCACTCGCAAGCTCAAGGGATACTTGGAGAGATCGATGATTATTTGCTAGAGAAAGTAGTGATCGAAAGTTTTGAAATTAAATATTTGGGAGGAATGGAGGATGATGTTAAAGTAGGGCTGATGATGGAAACTGAAGGGGGAAATAAGGCTGGGATGAAGAGGGTGGAAGATAGCCCAAGGAAGAATGGGGGAAAACAAATGAACACTGGCGACAGGAAGAATGAAAGATTTGAGAAACTAGGCAAAAAGGAAAGATACAATAGTTTGCAGAGTAGAAAAACTGAGCTTAAACATAAAAGTACTTGCAAAGGGGAACATGAGCACAGAAAAAGGGATGGCGTTTTGAGAAATGAATTAAGTTCTAAACTAGTCTGGGACAGTATTGGATACTGGAGGTGTGCATCAGGCAGTTGCATATGGAAGTCTGAGGGTTCAAGCAAAGTTAAACATCACAGAAAGAGACCTGTGAAATACAACAGTTGGGTAAAAGGACTTTATAAATATCGCGGCTTTGGAAAGAGACATCTGAAATACAACATTAAGAAGAAGAGAAACTTGAAATACGACGGCATGGGAAAGAGGAGTCAGGAATACAACAACTCAAGGAACATATCTGTTAAATACGATAACACGGGGGAAAGGAGCGTGAAATATGACAAGATGCGGGATAGAAGTGTGAAATACAACAGGCGGAGGAAAAGGACCATAATACGAGTATACGACGGTTTGGGAAAAGCATCTATGAAATACGACGCGACGGGAAAAACATCCATGAAGTACGACAGTCTGGAGAAGAGAGACATGCAATATGACAGTTCGGCTAAGAACCCCATGAAATACGACAGTTTGTGGATTTATGGCGACTCAATTTGCCAGCGGTGGTGGGGGTCGAGATCACGAAAGTCACTATGCAAGAAACTGTTCAAATTTTGTACCCACACATACACCTTCACTTATGCCAACAGAAAATACAACATCTCAAAAATTAACGTTGGTTTGCCCTTCAACCACACGAAATTTCTTGTGCCAATCAACAAGGTCTTACACGATTCACGAATGACAAAAAACAGTGTTTTGGTGATAAATTTTGGAATTCATTTGATAATGGGGCTGAATATGTCTGAGTTGCGAAATATTGTCGATGAGTTTGCTGGAACAATGAATCGAATCAGGACCAGCGGGAGTAAACTGCCACATATGATTTGGAAGACAACAACATTTTCTCGACTGGGTGATGGAAAATTACGACACAGAACACACGCAAGATTTCTTACAAATCAGCGTATTATGCTTTTCAATGCGTATGCTAATTGGAAACTTTGTGGTGAAGGTGTTTCGATTTTCGACGAATACACAGTTTCGGCGTCGTATCCAAAACGCTCAGTTGATGGGCTGCATTATTTAGATGGTGCATTTTTGCCTGCTGAGAAGGGATTAGAAAACTTCCTGATAAAAGGGAAATTTTAACTTTTTGTTGAATGACTTTGATCTCATGATTTACTGAGTGAAAGAAACTTTGGTTCAGAAGGGATGGGCATATTAGAGAGGGGTCTTAATAGAGAGCATAGGGCTCAAATCTTTCAAATCTTTAAAAAGGTGGGTGTAAAATTCTGACATTTTTCTTTGCGTCGAAACGCTAGAAGGAAACTTATGGCACTTTGCTGTAAATCTGCCGTGAAAACTTTCTGATACCTTGCTTTTTGTTAAAATGGTGGCAAGTTAACTATTTTTGAAAAAAATTTGAAAATTTTGAAAAACTTTATATCATCGTAAATCCTAAACCAATAGAGGAAAAATGATAAAACCTTCAAGAAAACCATAGTTTATGAAGGTCTACAATATGGTGGCAAGCAGAAATCTGTAGCTTTTCTGGTTTAGGATTTGGACATTTTATGACGTCATAGCCTTAAATTTAATAAATGCCGCCATTTTAAAATTAATCAATATATCAATGAATTTCCACGGCAGATTACAGCAAAAACCCTAAGTTCCTTCCAAGCCATTCAACTCAAAGAAAACTGTAATAGAATTTTACACCAACCTCTTTAAAGATTTGAGCCCTATGTTATAGAGAGGGGGATGAATATAGCTTTTACGGTAATAGAAGCAGGGTGTGAGTGGCCAAGCGGCTTATACAGTTTCCGTAAGGTGACTGAAATTAATGTTGGTCGAATGAAGTCAAACTCCGGATGGGTGAACTCGAAGGCTTGACCTCGCAACTCACCTTGCCTTCCTTTGGAAGGGACGTTATACTGGGGGTACCATGCCTGGATGTGGCAGGCATAGTGGACTTAAATTAGCTTTAAGTAGCTAGAAATACTTCCTGCCCACTCAAAAAATTACTGAAGAAAAAGAGGAAAGAAGAGTTTTTCAAAGAATGTCTGAATCCAAACTTACATGTCTTTGTGGCATAATCGAAGCATTAAGTAAACCAATGACCATTCCTTCGCTTTGTTTCCAGTGTTCCTTGTAAATATCACCAAATAAAAAGAAGTTTATTGTGTCATTCTCCTTTCCAGCTCTTAAATCTGATAGTTTCCAGATGCTAAAAGTTTTGCCCTGAAATAAAATAAAAATATATTTTATTAGTAAAATGATACTGGACACACACAAAATTTACACTAGCACAGCATAGGGCTCAAATCTTTAAAATTTCGGTACTGTACTGGCTACCAAGTACTCAAAAAAGTGACCCAACGCAATCTGTTGTAGAAAAAAGAGTAAGTGGCCGATTAAAATGCTTTAAATGTTGTTCCGTTGCGTATTATTTTTATTGACTCACCCAGTATACATGTATATTCACAAGGTTTAAGTGAGTGGCATTAGCACTTTTGTGTATATTCGAAAATTCTACAAAATGTATCAAAATATCGATTCAGATTATTTTGTAGAATAGCGAAACGTCTGTTATAGGTCACGTACACTATATAGACATTATACATTACATCATGGAATTATTAGAGAATTGAGAGAAAATTTGCATACATATATATATATTCCTGTTCGTCTTTCTTTTGTTCATCTTTATATGGCATATTATATATATTATATAGGTCACTTACAGTATATAGGTCACGATATACATTATATGTTATATTACGGAATTATTAGAGAATTGAGAGAAAATTTGCATATATATATATTCCTGTTCGTCTTTCTTTTGTTCATCTTTATATGGCATATTATATATATTATATAGGTCACTTACAGTATATAGGTCACGATATACATTATATGTTATATTACGGAATTATTAGAGAATTGAGAGAAAATTTGCATATATATATATTCCTGTTCGTCTTTCTTTTGTTCATCTTTATATGGCATATTATATATATTATATAGGTCACTTACAGTATATAGGTCACGATATACATTATATGTTATATTACGGAATTATTAGAGAATTGAGAGAAAATTTGCATATATATATATTCCTGTTCGTCTTTCTTTTGTTCATCTTTATATGGCATATTATATATATTATATAGGTCACTTACAGTATATAGGTCACGATATACATTATATGTTATATTACGGAATTATTAGAGAATTGAGAGAAAATTTGCATATATATATATTCCTGTTCGTCTTTCTTTTGTTCATCTTTATATGGCATATTATATATATTATATAGGTCACTTACATTATATAAGTCACGATATACATTATATATTATATCATGGAATTATTAGAGAATTGAGAGAAAATTTGTATATATATATTCCTGTTCGTCTTTCTTTTGTTCATCTTTATATAGTATATTATATAGATTATATAGGTCACGTACATTATATAGGTCACGATATACATTATATGTTATATTACGGAATTATTAGAGGATTGAGAGAAAATTTGTATATATACATATTCCNGAGAATTGAGAGAAAATTTGCATTATATATATTCCTGTTCGTCTTTCTTTTGTTCATCTTTATATGGCATATTATATATATCATCTAGGTCACTTACATTATATAAGTCACGATATACATTATATATTATATCATGGAATTATTAGAGAATTGAGAGAAAATTTGTATATATATATTCCTGTTCGTCTTTCTTTTGTTCATCTTTATATAGTATATTATATAGATTATATAGGTCACGTACATTATATAGGTCACGATATACATTATATGTTATATTACGGAATTATTAGAGGATTGAGAGAAAATTTGTATATATACATATTCCTGTTCGTCTTTCTCTTGTTCATCTTTATATAGTATATCATATAGATTATATAGGTCACTTACATTATATAGGTTACATTATATAGGTCACGATATACATTCTATATTATATTACGGAATTATTAGAGAATTGAGAGAAAATTTGTATATATACATATTCCTGTTCATCTTTCTCTCGTTCATCTTTATATAATATATCATATAGATTATATAGGTCACTTACATTATATAGGTTACATTATATAGGTCACGATATACATTATATGTTATATTATGGAATTATTAGAGAATTGAGAGAAAATTTGTATATATATATATATATATTCCTGTTCGTCTTTCTCTTGTTCATCTTTATATAGTATATCATATAGATTATATAAATCACTTACATTACATAGGTTACATTATATAGGTCACGATATACATTCTATATCATATTACGTAATTATTAGAGAATTGAGAGAAAACTTGTATATATATATATATTCCTGTTCGTCTTTCTCTTGTTCATCTTTATATAGTATATCATATAGATTATATAGGTCACTTACATTACATAGGTTACATTATATAGGTCACGATATACATTATATGTTACATTATGGAATTATTAGAGAATTGAGAGAAAATTTGTATATATATAAATTCCTGTTTGTCTTTCTTTTGTTCATCTTTATATAGTATATTACATAGATTATATAGGTCACTTACATTATATAGGTTACAATATATAGGTCACGATATACATTATATGTTACATTATGGAATTATTAGAGA
>REGL01000303.1:134138-154988 GCA_004194395.1 Aurelia aurita complex sp. Pacific
GGCTCTTTTGTAGAATAGCTAAAAGGTCTATTATCCAGTACAATATGATTTTGTGGAAAATTCCACTAATTTTCATTTACCGGCGGATTTGAGGCACTGTCATTAGCTCTTTGGGTCGCAAAAACGACAACGAGGCCAACATAGAACCGAGGTGAGGTATGCAGCGTGTGGATGATGTCATGACATTTTTTGGTGAATTCAAAGGCGCTTTTGAGGTTTTTCTAAAATCTTTGGCAGTGTTACGGTTCATGAAACCCAGGGGGGGTACTCATGCATATTTAGGATAGGGGTGCTCAGGCTGGGGTACAACACATCAACCCAAAAAAGTAATTTCTAGCATGAGAATTGACCCAAAAAATAATTTTTCTGACCTTACATACCCAAAAGTTATGAAGTCAGAATCTTAAATCTTCATAAAAGTGCCCTAACTGATTAGATATCTCATAGTGTGTTTGAATATTTTTGTTTTTATATTTTAGTACTGTTACTTGGCTCAAATTTTGTTTGTAAATCATCTTTTTCCCAATTTTTTTACTTTTTCTCATATTTGAGACCCAAAAAAGTAAGCCAGAATTTCTTGAACCCCAAAAAATAACTGTACAAATCTTTGACCCAAAAAAATAATCCTTGCCTAAATTCTAGACCCAAAAAAAGTAACATGAGCATCCCTATCCTGAATATTCCAGAGTACCCCCCCCCCCCTGGGTGTAACGACGAACAGTTTCATTTTATAGTTTGATAGCCACATGGGTAGACATAGTTATTGCTCCCTGTGGTCTTGTCCTTGTAGTAGAGTAGAGTAGCTTATAGGTATAGTAATTAAGCAAATATGTATTGTAAATTTTTAGCAGAATGTATATAAAAAAATATATATATTTGAATTATCCTACTCAGGATGACATGATGAAAACTCAGTACATCGCATTGATTTCATAAATCATGCATAGATCAACAAATACATTAATAAAGATGAAAACGAGTCCATGTTAGTAACAATCCAGTTAAATATGAAGACAAGTCCATGTTTGTGAGTTTGTGACAGTCCGATTACGACATAAACGATTCAAAAATATTAAGACATAGCCAGTTAAAAATTAGAAATTTTTTTTATAATGAATTTCATTCATAAAGAGATTTTATACCCATCTATGTTTTGAAATGAGCCAACCAGAACGGCCAAAAGCTTTAGTATTGTGTCGACATCAGAGCCACAAAAACGCGTCCAATGATATTATGCGCGTTAGACAAAATAACAAAAAATCTCTTGCGACGGAAAAATAGCTTACAACGATCACTTGCATGAGGTCATAATTTCAGGACATATCACGGCGCTTTCAGACCTAGCATTGACTCAACAGCAGAAATAAGAATTTATATTCTCAAATTAAATGATAGTTGAAGCAATATCGGAATGGACGGTTTGCCAACACGTTACGACAAGTTACCACACGTTACATGTTACCAGATCACATGTTACCACAGCCTTCTCAAATTCTGCCATAGGACATAACTAAACTTGACTGTTAACTGGTGTTTCTTTTCATTAACTGGTATTTTTTCGTTTTCACTTTGTTTCAGGTATTTTACTCTGATGAGCCGATGGTTATCTGTGCTCCAACTGGATCTGGTAAAACTGTGCTATTTGAGCTTGCCATAATTCGTATGCTTCTATGTAGCGGCGTCGAGGCTGATTTGGAGTACAAGATCGTCTACAGTAAGTTTTTCGACACTCTTAGGCTAGGCGCTGTTTAAACATAGTTTCTAGATGCCTTGATGTAGATGTCTTGATGGCATCGTTTAACATAGAAACATAGATGCCTTGTGGCATCGTTTTTGTAATATTTTGTAGTTGTTGTATTTTTATGAGATTATACGGTGTATGTAAAAATTGAATCGTACAGTTCCTATTCGGTGTTTTAACGTGAATGATGGTCCCCTTGAAAATATTAGAGCAACAGCCTCTAGATTGTCCAAACAAGTATATCAGAGCATCTACATAAACCAGAGAGTGCGATGAATTCATGAAGACCCCCACTGTGTGGTAAATAGAGCAAAATTTTGCGACCATTATTGGCATTTATTCGTCCACTACGCAGCAGTTTAGTAACAGATCAAATCTCATTGCTTCTTCTACGGCGCGTTCTTTTCCTTGGAACTGTAATGAGAGCTACTAAATTGTTTTTCCCTTTTAGTGGCTCCAATTAAAGCACTTTGCAGCGAGAGACACACAGACTGGTCCGCAAAATTCGAATCTCATGGCTTGAAATGCACAGAGTTAACTGGGGATACTGATCTTGATGATTTCCATGTTTTACAATCTGCACATATCGTTCTTACAACACCGGTATTGAGCATAGGTTCCAAATCTTTAAAAAGGCTGGTGTAAAATTGAGTGATCTTTTAACTTAATGACTTCAAAGAAACTTTAGCTATTTCTCTATAATTCTACCGTTGGACTTTTCTGAAATCTCTAATATTTTCAGAGTTAGAATGTTTTTCCTCTTTGTCAAGAATTCAACAAAAATTTTCCAAAAAACTTAAAACCATCGTAATTTCTAAACCGTTTGACGCAACATAAAGTAATTTCGAAGAAAAGCATAGTTTATGAATGCCTACAATATGGTATCAAGCGAAATTCTGTCATTCATCTGGTTTATGATTTAGAAATTTGATGACGTCACATCCTAAAATGAGCTGAAATTTAAAATACGCTGCAATTTTGAAAAATATTCAAAATTTCTGGAAAGTCCAACGGTAGAATTATAGATAAGTATCTAAAGTTTCTTTCAAGCCATTCAATCAGAAGAAATAGGTCATTGAATTTTACACCCACCTTTTTACGCCGAGTTAAAGATTTGGAACCTATGCTCCGGTAATGCCTTTTATTTTCATCTCCCTATCAATTCCGTTCCCATGATTTTATTTTCAGCCTACAAGATCAATTTAAAAGCAACCAGAAAGAGTTGTATGGAGCCTGAAAACGTAAAATGCGACCCCCTGGAAGAGCAGCATCGAGACACGTTATCTATGCATATATTCTTAAATTGATCACATTATGTACCGGGTGTCCCAAAAATTATGGGACAGATTGGTTGGCTCCAACGATGTGGTTTCAATGTTAATATTTCTGCTCTCAAAGCACCAATACCAACAAGCGAGGTACCTATGTTCAAGTTCAATATGGAGGAGCATTTTGGGAGTCATTGACCCTTGATTGAAGCTAAATTCACATCGCTGGCGTCGACCAAATCTGTATACTTTTTTATCTGTGTTCGAGTTAACTATGGAGGAACGTTTTGAGAGTTATTAGCTCTTGATTAAAATTAAATTCATATCGCTGGAGCCAGCCAAATCCGTACATTTTTTTGGGACACCCGGTATAGAATTATGTATTTATGTTGGAAGTTCGTGTCAGTATTTGCTGAAGAGATAACGTGTAGGACGATTGATAAAAAAGGGAAAGTGCTAGTAGAGAACTACAAAGGGAATGAAGTGGATGAGCCATCGTTTTAAACAAAATTTTTGACGAGGCCTTTTGGATCAGTAGATTTGTGAAAGTCTTTGCATGATTTGAGCAACAACAAAAAGACAGATACTTCAACTCGGCCCTCCGTAGCGCCAATGTTTACTTTTATTTCACTTTTATTCGCAGGAAAAATGGGACAGCATGACAAGAAAATGGAAGGATCACAAATCGCTCGTTCAGTCCGTGAGACTTTTCTTGATTGACGAGGTAATCGATTTCAATTCTTAATTCTTTGATGTATCTTAAAATTTTGATCCCTGCACAATCGATATACAAATTCAAATTTGCAAGTTTCATCAATAAAAATTACTCCATTGTAGAAATAGTTCTTTTGTTCTTTATTATTTGTCTAAAGTTCTACATATATAAATGTAAAGAACATATGAAGTTCTTGACGTCTGAATATATTCTTATGGCGAGCGGCCTTATGGATTTTTAACTCTCGTGTACTCTGGTCGCATTTGTTTCATTTGTTTCATCTCAGTTGCCGCTGCGTCCAAAGATAACTCAGCTGCTGCGTAGGCTGCTCGGCTTACCACGTGAAGTACAACAAAGTCTCGCTCTGGGACACAGACACAAATGCAAACCTCCTTCGCTCCACATCAACCAGCACCTCTTCTTGTTTGCTTCGAGATATCTTAGAAGCTACCAATCTCTTCCAGGTCCATTTGCTGAGTGATGAAAACAGAGGTGCAACAATGGAAGCCGTTGTGAGCAGAATGAAAACAGTACAGAAATCAATTATGAAAGAAACAGCAGATGGAAGGCAAAATCAAGCAATGAGAATCATTGCTGTTTCAGCTACGATACCTAATGTTGATGATGTAAGTACCAAAACACTGCCACTATCTTTTATAAAATCATTCATTGAAACGAACAAACAGATACAGTGAAGCCCAAATAAGGGAAGTTGCGGATTAAGAACCTCTTGACAGATTTTGGTTAATTAAGCACCGTAACTATCATACATAATGTCCAGTTAAAGAGAGACAATTGAAAGCAGACAGACTCCCAGCGGAGAATCACTTTTTACCATGACTCAATGCCTTTAAGCTAGTACAGAAAATCACAGGCTCTTTTGTACAGGTTTCCCCATATTTCATTCTTCAATTTTTCTTGTAAACATAGTTGAATTGTCTTTGAAATATTCTTGCTTCAAGCCAAGAGTACTTTTCTGCGAAATTTGCAAGAAATGTTTACAAAATCTTTAAGGTCTCTGGCAGATTTTTAAAATGAACTTTGTACGTGGCAATTCTTTTTTATTCTACCTAAAGCATGACATTTCCTTATTCTAGATAGCCGATTGGTTGACCATAGATGATTGCCGTGCAAAGTCTTACTGGTAAGTGTGTAAAAGTAGTCTTAAATTTATTTGGAATAGACCATGAGAAATTGAGATATTTCTTTCCATCAATAGTTGTTTCACGTTCGTTCACAACCGCGTACATTCCATAAGCGCGGTACACCCCATTACCCATCCAAAAACTTAAACTTTTAATCTCTATGTCCAAATGGCCTCGGGGTAGTCATAGCCTTTCACTCCTCGGGGTATCGTTCCAGTACTATTGTATAGTTGTATAGTAATTTTGTAAAGTAGTGTAGCTTGTAAATTTATATTGTAATCTTTTGGTGGATATAAAGAAAAAATCCCATGAGCAAAACAACTGATGCACTATCAATACAAGTTACAAGTTGTTGTGGTAAGTATCTTCCTTGCAACTGAAATATTTCCTCCAGGTAGTTCTATGTTTCATACCATTCATTAACCCTTCCTTCCTATTCCAGTTTGGGTGACGAATATCGGCCAGTCACCTTGCGAAAAGTCGTTCTCGGTTACCCATGTTCTGAGAGCACATCAGATTTCAAGTTTGATTTGTCATTAAACTACAAACTCAGTGGAATCATACAGACATATTCTGATTGCAAGCCAACTCTAGTGGTAAGTTAGACTGATTACATGGGTCTCAGTTTTCCATATTGAATTGGATGATGTTATGGTTTCAAACTGACACATGACAATACAGCTTCAAAACGGGGCTTAATTTAGGCTATTATAACGGGGACGTTTCTTTCATGCTATACGGATGGAAGACGTTCGATTTTTCTTCAGATCTCTCGTAAGATTTTAGTCTCTGTTTTGAATCTGCTTGGTCGTGAGTCCTTGTATGAGTGAAATTAAAACATCAGATTAAAAATGTTGAACGAATACAAGGAATCATGTCATCAGTCTAGTGGTAAGTAAGAATTTAAATGGAGGTGTTCTAATCATTGTTCCATNCTATGTTTCATACCATTCATTAACCCTTCCTTCCTATTCCAGTTTGGGTGACGAATATCGGCCAGTCACCTTGCGAAAAGTCGTTCTCGGTTACCCATGTTCTGAGAGCACATCAGATTTCAAGTTTGATTTGTCATTAAACTACAAACTCAGTGGAATCATACAGACATATTCTGATTGCAAGCCAACTCTAGTGGTAAGTTAGACTGATTACATGGGTCTCAGTTTTCCATATTGAATTGGATGATGTTATGGTTTCAAACTGACACATGACAATACAGCTTCAAAACGGGGCTTAATTTAGGCTATTATAACGGGGACGTTTCTTTCATGCTATACGGATGGAAGACGTTCGATTTTTCTTCAGATCTCTCGTAAGATTTTAGTCTCTGTTTTGAATCTGCTTGGTCGTGAGTCCTTGTATGAGTGAAATTAAAACATCAGATTAAAAATGTTGAACGAATACAAGGAATCATGTCATCAGTCTAGTGGTAAGTAAGAATTTAAATGGAGGTGTTCTAATTTCATTGTTCCATTTTTCACCTCTTTGGGTGCCAACTAAAAGTATTCGAATGTCTTTCGAAATAAAGTTGTAACAACTCAACTATTAAATGAACAGGTTTTTGTGTTTGACTTCAATTAAAGAAGTAAAAAAGTACTTTAGAGTAATTGGTGTCCTGTGACCCAGTGCACAGAGTATCCTAGTACTGTACCGTGACCCAGTACACAGAGTCAGTCCTCTCACGGTCAAGATGACGTATGAATAACTTTGTGGTTTCAAATTCCGGTGTTGATGTAACACGAGATCAAATGTTATACGAGTTGGCCACAGGGAACCAGACAACGTGATTTTTGATTGGTCAACACTAACAGACGTTAGAATTTGAAAATCCTTTTTAACAGCACCAATTACTCTGTGCATTGGGTCACTCTGTGTACTGGGTCACGGGTACAGTACTGGGAATGACAAATTTCCTACAATTGTAGGCGCCCTTGGGTTGACCCCCGTTGTTTTTGCTGATACCAAATCCATTTTTGACAAATCAAACAGCAGCATTGATACATTGCAAAATCTCGTCTTTTTGACATCTTTCAGTTTTGCTCAACGCGAAAAGGAACAACGCAGGCAGCGACCACACTTACAAAAGACGCCAGATTTATAATGGATTCTCAGCATAGGAGGAGGTAAGCTAAGATCTTTATATTGTCAAAACATTATCAATTGTTTAACAATTGTAATGCGGCTGAATACAGCTCACTAAAATAGCTTTGTTTTTGTAACTATTTTGTCACAAAATGAACTACTTCGCCTTGTTCGACAAAAATAATTTTTTCAATAAAACTTTGCGATTGATGGCTTATGCGTAGAGAATTTGAGTTTTCATTTCGAAAAGTAAATTGTTTTCCTTTGTATGCTAGGTTGGTGAAATATTCAAACACTCTGCATGATTCAAAACTTCGAGGTTTGTTAATGATATCTGCATCCTGCATTTCTCCAGTGATTTTTCAAAGTAATTTTTTCATATCTTTATTTTTGCTGTGGTTTTTACAACGTTACTCCAATAGACCATTACGGGAAAGATAGTATCGAAGGGCGTTTGACCAAGAAACAGTGTATTTCATGATGGAATTTCTATTAAAACACTGTTCATTCCATAAGAATGCAATATTCATCTTGGTCAAATGCCAAGAAACAGTGTATTTCATGATGGAATTTCTATTAAAACACTGTTCATTCCATAAGAATGCAATATTCATCTTGGTCAAATGCCACCCGACTCCATCTTCTCCGTCTATACACCTTTTAGCTATTCTGAAAAGAATCAGAATCGAATAACATTTTGCAACATTTTGTAGAATTTTCGAATGTGCAAAATAGTGGTAGAAGCTCTAATGCCCTAGAGCCACTCAATCGAATGTCGCGTATAAAAGTGTATAAAACCGGCGCTCGATGCATTTTCATTTTTTTCATTTTAAAATTATTTATGCACGGTAGCCCCGTCAGTCAGTATGACTGATTTTCAGGGGGCCGTGCCAAAAACTTTACAAATCAAAAAATCTACTAAAATTAATAACGGGAAAAGGAAACTAATTACAATCATAAATAATTTATCTACAACTATTTACAATAAATTTACAACCGACCCTTTATCTTGTTCTTAAAAGAAGACAAAGAGGGAGCTTGCTTGGCCTCGCGGCTGAGATCATTCCAGATTTTTGCTCCACGAAATGCGAACGCTTTCTGTCCATTACTAGTTTTCATGAATGGCACCAGCAAGTCAGTTTCGGCATTTCTAAGGTTGATAATATTGCGATCAGAATTTCTAACAAATAAATGCGAGAGATAATCAGGCGCGAGACCATTAACAGATTTATATACAGTTGTTGCAGTCTCACTTCTGATCATATCCCTCACAGTTGGCCATTTTAACTCTGTAATCAAAGCTTCGGCAGGAGCATCGTAGCTGCTATTTGTAATAATTCTAGCGGCACGATTCTGCAATTTTTGAAGCTTAACCAGTCGGAAATCAGCACAGCTCCCCCACACAGAACAGCAGTACCGAAAATGTGGCTCTACAATACCTCTATATAAGTATATATATGCAGGCTCTTTTGTAGAATAGCTAAAAGGTCTATTGGAAGACGAGTTTCAAGTTGCACTGACCAACGCTATTATTTTGTTGTTGTTGAGAAAATCAGAAGGTGTTGCGGCGCAGAGAAGGTGTTGTGGTGCAGTGGTATAATCCTCTAACTTTGCAGCCAGAACAGTCAGGCGGACAGGGTTCGATACCCGGTAGAGCCCCATCACTTGAGCGTCATCACGAAAGGTCGCGGAATCGATTAGGTCTGCTCTACTCCTGCGATCCCAGCATTTGGCGCTAACAAACGCAACTTCACCTTCACCTTCACTTAAAAAGAATTATGTAAACTTGTAGTAAACGTTATTTCTGATTTGGAAAATCTTTCATTGAGGATTACATGAAGCTTTTGATAAAGGCTCTTCGTTGTTTTTAGATCTAGTTCTGTATGGAGTTGGCTATCACCATGCTGGTATGGATGTATCAGACAGGAAGAATATAGAATCAATGTTTATCAGGGGCGAACTGCCCGTTCTGTGTAAGAAATCTCACATATCTGTCTTCTACGTATTTCTTAGTATTGATATATCGTAAATCCATTAAGCAAACCATAGACAAATGCCTTGTTGCAAATGAAATGGGGTTTACCGGTTGGAATAGTCATTGGAAATGCTATCTTGGTGCTGTGTTTTTAAAGTGAGTCAAATAAGCAGCCTTTTAATTACAGTTTAACTTCACTTTTCATGTCTTTGTGCCTGAATATGAATCAGAGATTTTTGATAGATATATAAGAAAAGAAAGGCAGAAGATTGTTGAAAAGGCCAGAGAATAAGCAAATGTAGAACAATGTTTGCTGTTTTACTCTGAAAATAAAAATGAAACGTAGTCTCAAATATGCTTGAATCATATAATTTTTTTCTACAGTTTGCACAAGCACTCTGGCGATGGGGGTAAGTGGAATCAATTTTAGCTGAAAGATTTGTTTGACACTTTATCAATCTTTCATGAAGTGTGCTCTTTCTAAAACATGAATTCAGTCTGAAGTCATTTGGGTACTAAATTCATTTTTTGGTACTTTTTACGTCACCTCGTGTTGAAACAAGCATTTCCTAATCATCAGTTTATCAGTTTTGGAATTTGATACTTTAAGTTAGAAAAACAACCGCAGAACTGAAGTTCTCTTTTTGTTTCGTTGCAGGTAAATTTACCGGCCCATTTGGTGATAATAAAATCGACAATGCATTACGTCATGGGAATGTATGATGAATATAGTGAATCTCAAGTGCTACAAATGATTGGAAGAGCTGGTAGGCCTCAGGTGTGTTCCATACTGTATCTTTCTTAAGATTCAAAAAATCTATTGAATATCAATAAAAAGTAAAATATTCTATGAAATACTTGAATGCTTGTTGATAGATGTTGAATAAGTTATGAAAGTAAATTCGAGAAATTCCATTCTCTGCAGCGCAAGGTCTTGCAACTTTTATAATCGACTATTGCTCAAGGAAAAATTTTCAACTCATCACTTTTTTCTTGCAGACGTTGTGCGTGAAAGTTATCAAAGTGATAGATAAGAATATTCTTACGTATTATTTTGAACATTTAATACAGCCTCCATTACAAGCAAAGTGGATTATTTCTATTATTGTGCACAAGTGACCATTCTAGCTTGAATGCTTCAAAATTCCAAAACAGAGAGGTGCAAAGTGATGGCTTACACTTACTGGCAGAAGAAGCATCTAAACGATGGCATTCATAGCTAGAATGGGTAATGTCATACCCTAATAACATTCACAACTTGAACCAGCTTAAACTAAACCAGGTTAGCGAATGGGGCCTTCTAATTGGTCAGTTCAACAAATCAAATGCATTTGATTGGTTTAAATTTAACCTGGTTTAAATAAAGTTGGTTTAGCGGTGTCTGTGTTGAATAGGGTATGTTTTTATTAAAGGTGGATTTGCTCATATTTCGTAGTTTGACACAAGTGCAACTGCTGTGATTATGACCAAAACAGATAACAAGGTTAGTGCATAACGATCCAAGTTACTTTCTATTTTCTGCTCCCAGCTATCCTGTTTAATAATGTAACGTTGCAGATTCACGAAGTCAAGTGCTGTTTTCAATTACAGTGAGAGACTTGGGTGTTTTTTTAGTATTACTTTGAATCACGTAGAGTTTGTTGATCGTATACAATAATTTACATCTACATCCAAATGGATTACTACATAGGGCCTTGAAAGGCATTTCGTGAAGGGGTTGTTACACTCAAACAAAAACAAAACCATACTTTAAAATTATCATTAGACAGGGACTATTCAATGCCATGTATCGTGCATTCTGACGACTACTGGATACTTTAAATTTTCTGTTTCCCTGTAAGTATTCTACTCACTGTTGTTTCCATGTTTCTGTTGCTATCTTCTTTTTACGATGGTGATAAATGTCTACCTCAAAATTTAGATCACAACAGTGCAGGTACCTTATGACAAGTCCCAAGCCGTGAAAACTTCTCACATGGAGTTACATCAACCAATTTGATTACCGGTAAGGGAATCTTGGCTTGCCAATATCGGCCAAAGACGTATCTCGTACAGTGTTCAATCGCTAACCATTGACGTTTTAGTTGGGGTTGTTTTCTGAACATTTAACTAATTTGGTTACGCTATATTCCAGCTCAGATACCAGACACTTGTCAATGGCATGCAAAAAATTGAAAGCAGGTAACTATGAAGCATCCACAAAGTTTGTTTTCTTTCGAGCCATGACTTAAAATCTTTTCTTATTTTTCCATTGTAATATGCATTCTACTTCTCCCTCTCGTCATTAGATTGTTCTCCCGGGTGAGTCAAAAAAGGCACGGCGTTTGAGAGGCTACTGCTCCCTTAATATATAGGCAATGATATTTTGCAAAATCTGATTGAATAGCCAACATGTTCAATTATTTTTTAGAATTTTTCCTGGCAGAAATCGGTCACTCAGTTCAGATTTCACAAGGGATTTTCTGAAATCAGTCCCTTGGAGAAACCTTAAAAAACGTGCTAAAATCGTGAGCAAGTTTACCTAATATGTTTACCTTACAGCAACGACTTTAGCACGCTTTAGGACGTGTTGTCCTCTTGGGGGAATGAAAAAGTTTTTCCCCTACCATGAATATCTTATTCAAGAGAATTTCATTCTTCCAAGAGGACAAAATACAGGAGTGTATGTAAGTGTCATAATTGTTAGGAAGGAAAACAACAGGAAATTTTGCTCGTCATTTTCTTTCGCTTTTGCAGGTTTCCGAAAGGGGCTTTCTGCAGGAAATCTCCCAAATGACGGGAAGGAACAGCTGATTAAAGCCAGGTAAATTACTGAACCTAATTTGACATATCGGAAATAAAACAAGAAGTTTTCAAGTTATTGCTTTGATATTCAGGGAGCAGCATTTTTTCAAACGGCAGGCCTTTTCATTGACTCACCCGGTATGAAACGCAGCAATTTTAGAATTATATTTGCTAATCAAATGCTAAGATGCGCACTTTGAAATCTAAAGTATGATGAGTATGCATTTTGAATCATCCCATCCTGGATTAACTACTTTCTCCTCCCAACAGTTTACATAAGCACCTAACAGAGCACGTGAATGCAGAAGTTGTCTTAGGAACAATAACGAGCACAGAAATGACCCATGAATGGCTTAAATCTACATTTTTATACACAAATAAGAACGGGATACATAAACAACATGATTTGTCAACAGAACGGTATACATACGTCATGTTAACCTTTATAGGACTCACGCTGCGTACTGCCTTGTAAAGGAAAGGTTCTAGGACACTCTCTGTACTGGGTCACAGGACACCAATTACTCTACAGTACTGGGAATAAACACACTTCCTACAAGGAAGGCGCCCTTGGATTAACTACGTCCTCTTTCCAACAGTTTACATAAGCACCTAACAGAGCACGTGAATGCAGAAGTTGTCCTTGGAACAATAACAAGCACAGAAATGACCCATGAATGGCTCAAATCTACATTTTTATATAAAAGAATGCAAAGAAATCCTAAACACTATGGTAAGTCAACATAGGGCTCAAACCTTTAAAAAGGTCGGTGTAAAATTCTATTACAGTTCCCTCTACATTAAATGGCTTGAAAGGAACTTATGGTACTCTCCTGTAAATCTGCCCTGGAAATTTCTTGATATCTTGATTTGTTTCAAAATGACGGCATTTATTAAATTTCAGGCTATGACGTCATCAAAAATAAAATTATTCTAAACCAGAAAAGCTACAGACTTCTGCTGTATTGCCATCATATTGTAGACCTTCATAAACTATGGTTGTCTTGAAGGTTATGTCATCTTTCCTCTATTGGTTTAGTATTTACGATGATTTCCATTTTGTCAAAATTTTCCATGAATTTCTCCAAAAATTATCAAATTACCGCAATTCTGAAACTAATCGAAATATGAAGAAAATTCCATGGCAGATTTACAGCAAAGACCATAAGTTCCTTTCAAGCCATTCAATTCAAAGAAAAATGTCATAGCATTTTTCACCAACTTTTTAAAGATTTGAAAGATTATTAGCCCTATGCTATGGTAAGTCATGTTTTAATTTACCTTAAAAGCCTTATCCACTGGAGTTTTCAAATTGCCATACATAAAGTATTTGTTTAAAATAGTATATGAAGTATTGAATCCTTTTTTTCTCCGTCAAACTAAGCATCTTTGTCCCTTTCTAGGTGCCCCAGATGGTCTTAACGAAGAGACTTTGGGAAGAAAATTGCATGGTAAAGGTTTTTCAGTTTTAAAAGAGAGAATTTCTACTTTTCATGTTTTTCGGAACGATGCTAACAATGCTGCACAAAATAACTTGGAAGTCTACAGAAATCCTCCTTGGGATCATGTCTTCCGTCTATTGGCATTGTCAAAATGCTTTGATCTCTTCACCGTAATTTTTGAAGATATGTCATCCTCAATTCATTTTAAACAGAATCTGACCTGTTATTTTTCATTTTACAAATAGCAATGGGCCTGAGAGCACTGAAGGCACTCCAAAGTTTGGATCTTCTGCAGATTATACAAAACAATGGCCTTATACCTACAGGTACGTTTCCTACAGCATACCTGTAGTGCTGTAGTACACTTACCCCTAACGCTTTACAATGAGGACAAATGAGTGAGTAGGAATTTGAACCAAAGGTTAACCTTTTCGGTTTTCCACAACTATCTGAGCTACCAGATTGCATTATCAAGCAACGCGTGGTAAACAGATGTTTTTATGTTGTAGATATGGGGAAATTAATGGCAAGATATTGCATTGCATTCGATACTGTCCAAAGATTTTCGAAGCTAAAAGGGACTGAAAGCCTGGAGGAGTTGGTAAGCGATAATTCATTTGGATTTCTTGGCTTGTAATAGATTATGACATAAAGTGTCTCTTTTAAGATGATTCCGTCTTGAAGGAGGAATATTTCTGACTTTTGGGGATTTACTTGCTTTTCCAACTAGCTCCTTTTTTCAGTAATTTATTTCAAGTGGGCTGGAGGATATATAGCTATCTGAAGCTAATTTAAGCCCACTATGCATGCCGCATCCAGGCATGGAACCCCTGGTTTAACTTCCCTTCTGAAAGACGGCGAGGTGCGTTGCGAGGTGAGGCCTCCGAGAGGTCACCCGTCCGGAGTTTGACCTCACTCGACCGAGCTTAACTTCCGCACCTGACAGAAACTGTATAAGCCGCTCGGCCACCCACTCACCCCCACAAAATTTAACTTACTTATTTGCAATTCAAGGTTGAAGTACTGTCTAAATCGAAAGAATTTGAAGACATTACTTTGCGAGTAAATGAAAAGCGAGCATTAAATACATTGAACAAAGACAAAAACAGAGTTACAATCAGGTGATATGATTTTTTCTTTACGTCCATCTTAAAGGCACACTGTCGTATCTGTGATTGGCCAGTCGTAATGTTGAAGAACTAACAAACAACCTGGCCTCTGATAGCCTGCGTGCAGACTCAAACCTCCACGAAGGAGGAAAGTGGAGGGTCTGCACGCAGGATAGGCCTCTGAATAATTACCAAGCCTTTATGCTCTCGGGTCATACTCTATTTCGAGAATAAAGGGAGTCAGATTAAAAGCAATCTGTCCCCTATTGTTCTGTCCTTGGTTACTGCTTTATTTAATCTGTCCCCTATTGTTCTGTCCTTGGTTACTGCTTTATTTAATCTGTCCCCTATTGTTCTGTCCTTGGTTACTGCTTTATTTACCTTATTTACGCTGCAGCTAAATTCATGCATCATTGAGTCTCTATGACCCTGATTTTTTTGGATAAAGCGAATTAACACCAAATTCAGGAATATACAAAAGAGATCTTTATCGATTTTATTTTCATTCATCGAAGGGGACAGATTGCCTTTAATATCACCTTCATGAATTTCAGTGTACAGCGCAATTACTGAAGCTTGCCTAATTCTATTCTTTGTATTGTCTTATTCACCCAATCAGCACCACGACAGTGTGCCTTTAATAAGCTTAAAGGCATTGAGTCCGCATAAATAGCGGGCTCATGACCAATATCAACTTCTTTTCAATCATAAAACAAAAGTTGTGATTTAATCGTTATTGAAATTAAACCAAAGAAATTCCTGAGGATAGTGCAAGGATTAAGAAGCCTTTGGTCTCCACTGCTAATGACTTAAGCATTATTGTGCGATAACAAAAGGCCGTCAGCGGTTTATCAGCAAAATTCAGGATAGCGTTAACGCTCAGCTATTTATATGGACTCAATTCCTTTAGCTCCTCCTGCAGACCATTTTCCACCACAGATAATCAAATCCTGGAGGCCTTGTCACACAACTTTCACGTCGCAGGCATGAAGTAGTGGTCCAAACGTCAATATTTGATACGAAAATAAAACATTGTTAGAAAATTCAAATGAATGATAAACATAAAGTAAAATATAAGCACTTTGATGCTAATTGAAATAACCACCAATTTTGAAATGTGCTTATTTCAGTTCACATCAAAGTGCTTATATTTTACTTTATTTACTTGTTTATCTTGGACAATTGCATTACATGCAACAAGAAGATTTTTGATCATTCAAATGAAAGAATGTTGTATCAGTCAACCTTGGAAACAATTTCTTACAAGTGTATTCCTTTTCAGTAGCAAATCTACTTGGTCAACATTCATTGCCAATTAACCGAGCAAAAGCATTGGTGCGCACGAATTTTTGAGTGCTCGAAAGAAACATAAGATCCTTGTTGGTCATTCTGAGACAAGGATAACTAACTTCTGATCCGAAGGAATACTAGCCTCTCATAGGGGCTTCTAAGTTGAGAATAAATGTGAAAAGGGACTCTGACCAATTCTCTGAAAATGTAGGACATGAAAGGTGAAATTACCGACCAGTTTCCTTTACATGGAAGGGAAACAAATATTAATACGTGTTTGTGTCTTACAGGTTCCCGATAAAGAACAAAATAAAGACGACGGACCAAAAGATCAACTGGTTTGTATAAGATTTTCATAAATTCCGTCATAGAGGTATTCTTACTTCATTTCACTTTCCTGTCAGGATATAATACACACATATCTATATGTATACATACACGATATAATGTGGCAGAGCCAAACAACGTTTTTTACAGAGTTGCATCTCATAGAGCAGAGAGGGTGATGCCGCCGTGAAAATCCACGACTGGAGCCCCCGAAGCCTGCACCATGCAGTCCGAAAGAAAGCTAAGCCAACCGGTCGAAAAAAAGATGACTGAGACTGAGTCATACGCATCATAACACAGCACAGCACAACGCATCGCAACGCAACGCAACGCAACGCAACACAACACAATACAATACACAACGCAATACAACACAACACAACAAAATACAACACAATACAACACAAAACAACACAATACAACACAACACAACACAACACAACACAACACAACACAACACAACACAACACAAAACAACACAACACAACACAACACACATATCAGTCACTGTAACATTTAACATACTTGGATCAATCATAATATTCTACTGGTACAATAGTTCAATTTCTAATTACAGTAATTTTCATCCAAGCATCCATAACTTCATCACTCTGTTATTTGGAAATGCATTGACAACCGTTGTCAAACTTGACTTTAAAACCTTGTACTGACTGTCACTGGACAGATCGCTTTACTCCTTTATTCCTCTCTTGTCACCAATAAGAACTTTCGAAGCATTTTTTCATAATCCAGAAGCATGGCAACATTTGTCTATTTTTTGACTAGTGCTTTCTGTTTTCAGACTTTATTCTATTTTAGTTTGATCCAGGCTGTTCTGGGATGCTTGACGGTGGCTGAGTTTTCTTTGACACAAGACATTGCGGTATGTTTATCTGCCTACTTGGTACATGTTGATATTTCTTACTTAACCTATGAGCACCAGGAGACAAAGTGAGTGTTTTGAATGGCCTAAGCTCTGAATGTCCTAAGCTACTCTCACCGTGATTTGACCACATAGTTAACTCATTCCGCTGCTAAGCTGTAATGACAAGTTACTCAAGTTCTTCTTTGTCGAAGGACACATTGCTCGATTAAATCGGGATTGATTGATTACCATTTGATTACTACAAGAAACTTTGGCATTGCTTCATACAGGGTCAGCTTTAAAAGGGGTTTGCTACAAAGTCAAATATTTTAAACATAATTTTTGATTCTGATTGCAGAAAATATTCAGATCTGCACAGAGACTCTCAAGATGTGAGTACTTCTAATTTCTTGCATCCATTTCCACATCTGGTAGAATATCTACGTCTAGTCATGGTTTGCTTGATTTTGTATTATTTAATTTCCATTTACAACTTGCATTTACAGTATAACAGAGAAGTCAATTTAACCAAAGAGATGTCAAGATGACCCCCATTATATGACACAATTTAATAATAATAATAATAATAATAATAATAATAACGATAATAATAATAATAATAAAACCATATTTATACAGGTAAACTCATTGGCTCAAAACACCAATGACCGAAAACATATTTATACATGTAAACTTGTTCAGCAAAATGAATTTGCTGCTATCAACCAAGGACCTCTCAACCTAGTGTACCTAAAATATATAATTCACAACATATATAGTTTAAAAGTTATTTACAATGATAAAGTGTTTATTTCAGCAGATTCAAAGTAATGTTGTCACGTACACCAAAAGTCTGAGCACCACTGATTGAGTGAGTGAGTGAGTGAGTGAGTGAGTGAGTGAGTGAGTGAGTGAGTGATTGATTGATTGTACTTAGGTAGCTTCATACCTATATTTTGAGTTTAAAAACCATTATTTAAAACACACTTACACTTTAACATTTTCTTCTCAGAATTTTCGCTGCCCTCCGGCAGCCTCCTCAGTGAGAATTCATACTTACTTATTCATACTTACTTATTCATACTTAATTCATTCTCAGTGAGAATTCATACTTTCGTGAGTGAGTGAGTGAGTGAGTGAGTGAGTGAGTGATTGATTGATTGATTGATTGATTGATTGATTGATTGGTTCATTCATTCATTCATTCATTTATTTATTGATTTATTCCATTTCAGTTCTCACTGAATATTTGCTCATGAAAGGATTCCACCGTGCTGCACTCAATGCTGTCACACTTTGCAAATGTATCAGAGCCAGGTCATGTGATATTTTGATTTGTTCTTCATTTTCAAATGATACATTAAAATCGAAAACTTTCGAACGATCAAACTTTCGTACAAACTTTTTCGGGGATCGTGCTTTTGTTTTCCTTCCCAAACTTCACCAGATTTGGACGCTCAATCCAAACCTCTCTTCTAGCAAGTAAAAAGGTCTATTGACCGAAATCTGGTGAGGTCCGAAAGTTTGATTTCATTGAAAACAGAAAAGCACAAAGGAACGTAACATAAAGAGTTAATTAATCATTGTTTTCATATATTTTGATATCATGCTTACATTGTGGTATCGTGTGTGTCCGAAAGTTTTTGTTCGAAATTCCGGAAATATAGTCTTCTCGAAGCATCGGGATAGATGTTTGGAAATAAAATGATGGAACCCCGGGGATGGAACAGAGCAAACCAAGAGCAGAAATAGAAGAATGCCAAAGAGAAAGTTAAAGCGAATAACCTGAGTTAAAAGATGAGATCTCATAGATTGATAAATAGCGTATTGTATTTGATAATCCAACTCGTGGCGAATGAAAGCAATGCTAAAGAAAACAATAGAGGGATTAGGAGTTTCTTTGTCCTATTTATAGACAAGCGCTATATATCTCAGGTCATTCACTTTAATAAAGGCCCACAAGTAATGAATAGAGGTTACCCTTCTTGTATCGTTGAAATTTGTGCCGTCTTTCGTGATCAGTTTATAATTCTTTTACACTCGTTTCTAACTCTTGCGTTCTATAGATTATGGGAGAATTCAAAGTTTGTATCAAGACAGCTGGAGAAGATAGGTATGCAGTTTGCTTCTTGCATCTTGAAATGTATCGTTAGAAGTCAGATTAGAGCACCAAGTCCGTTCTCCACTGCAGCAAAGGTAGGGGTGAATTGACTCGCATTTAAAAATACACGCAAATGAACCCTCAAGAGTCTTGTGAAAACTTTCCAGTTCGATTATGCGCATACAAATCGGTTTGTGACCTCGGGCTTTATATTTTCCTGTACAACTACAAACCCGGTTAGTATGAGTTTTATTACCAGATAGCTTCTAATTTTGACTCATATCACTTCATCAAACGCATTTTGTTACTGTTATGTTGCTTGAGTTTATTGTAAATCTCACAGGCCTAAATCAGTTGCTGTGGTGACAAAAACGCGTCCTTGTATCGTATTATACAAGGCTGCGAAAAACCGTGAAAAGTGTGCGATTAACCAATGGGGTTGGCGGGATTCTTGTATTGCCTCGTTTTTGAAACGTCAGTCAGGTAATAAGGAATAATATGTATGAAAGTTGTACGGTATGGAATTATCTTTCAGGTGCTACGATGTCCACTGCGTTGGTGCATGCTGGTCTAACGTCATTAGAGAAGATTGAAAACATAAATCCACGAGAACTAGAAATGGTAAAACTTTTAGAAATTCCTGATCAGAAACTTTCCAGACGCTGGACACTTCGCATCAAATACAAACTATTCAAGACGGCAATTCACTTGATTTCAATGAGTTTTTACCTGTCAAACCAAGGGCGTCTTAGCCTGCGTGCAGACTCAACTCCTCGAGTCTGCACGCAGGCTAAGGGCGTCCACCTTGTAGGAACTGTGCTTATTCCCAGTACCGTTTTGTGACATAGTGCACAGAGTAATTGCTATCCTGTCAAGGTTAAGAAGACGTAAGGATAATTTTGTGGTTTCAAATTCCGGTATTGATGTAATACGAGATCAACTGTTATATGAGATGACCGCAGGGAACCAGACTGCGTGATTTTTGATTGGCCAACACTACACAGACGTTAGAATTTGAAAATCACTGTAACTAAAGAAAGTTTTCTTATGTTATATACGGATTAGCAGGACAGCAATTACTCTGTGTACCATGTCACGAAAACAGTACTGAGAATAAACACAGTTCCTACAAGGTAGGCGCCCTTGATGAAACTACAGTTCTTGTAAAATTTCACATTTTCACCACAACCAGTTCCAGAGTCAAGTCTGTTTGAAAGTTTATACTGTTCGTTCTGACTCTTTTTTCTGTTCGTTTCTTCCGATGCTAACATTTTAATGCTTTTCATCCTAGATAGTGAATCGCCATCCTCCGTTTGGTAGCCAGGTAACTTTATCCATGTTTTTCTTCTCATAATCATAAAGCTGGGAATAACTCGTTTTATAGCAGGCGTAGAAGGTGTTGTATAGAAGGTATAGGAGGTGTTGTGGCGCAGTGGTGTAATCCTCTGACATTGCAGCCAGAACAGTCAGGTGGACCGGGTTCGATCCCAGGTAGAGCCCCGTCACTTCAGCGTCATGACGAGGGGTCGCGGACTCGATTGGGCCTATTCTACTTCTGCGATCCCAGCGCTTGGCGCAAAAAACCGCAACTTCACCTTCATTCACCATAGCAGTTTCTTTAGTTTACCCTCGTATCATGAGAAGGATCTAAAATTTCTTTATACATTTGATTCACAAGACACTATGAAATTAAAGGATATTAGGAAATCTTTCTTAAATGCCACTCGCGAAAATTGACTATGTTTGGCAATTTGGCACTGCTTGGTTGAGGATTCTGAGCCATGTGACTTACATCCTATGCCTTTGTCATCAGCTCTTAGAAAATGCCATCAAACTTGAGTTCTACGCGTTTGAATATAATCTCTGTGTGATTCTTTCTTCAGGTAAAAGATTCTCTGGCATCACTACCGAAATATGATATCACCATCGATCAGGTATGCATGTTCATCATCATCATCATTTTCATTGTTAAAGGGGCTCCGTCGTCAAAATGTAAACACAACGATGAT
>REGL01000303.1:156831-175822 GCA_004194395.1 Aurelia aurita complex sp. Pacific
TTTTTGCAAAGGTTTGATATGTGTGGGTCAAAGTTCAATTTGTAATCTAGTGTTACACCTAAGAGTTTAACAGTCTCCTCAGACTTGATAGAATGTCCTTGGAAATCAAGATTTATTCCACAAGTGTTTGTCTGGTCTTTTTTAACAAAAAGTGCATGGAATTTGTTAGGGTTAGCAATCATTTCATTTTGTTCGAGCCAAGAGAGAGCGCTGTTTGCTTCACTTTCAAGAACCTTGACAAGATCCGGCAAGGATTTGGAAAAGAAAGCAAGCGTATTATCATCAGCATAATTGTACATGGTTGCTTGCTTTATGAAAGAGAAAAGATCATTTATATAGAAATTGAAAAGAATAGGACCTAAAACTGATCCTTGGGGTACTCCTGATACTATTTCTTGAAAAGAACTGCAGACATTATTTATCCGGACACTCTGTTTCCGTCCTTTCAGATAGGAATAGACAAGAACCAATGCATTTTCATCAAAGCCATATGCATGAAGTTTGGCTATTATCAAATCAAACGTTACTCAATCAAAAATCAAAAGTGGTGGGGCTCTACCGGGTATCGAACCCTGCCCACCTGACTGTTCTGGCTGCAAAATCAGAGGATTATACCACTGCACCACAACACCTTCCAGTCACAACAATCGCCAATATTTTTCAAGCAAGATACGGAATCTTTCAAGTGGCGTTCGAGTTGTAATGAAATTTTGTGTTTTCTCTACAGGATGAAAAGTACCAAACAGACACTGCAGAACTGTACGTGAAAGTTACAATGTTGAATTATGAACAGAGATCAAAGCATGTCAAAACCAAGAAAATGTACCATTATCATAGCTGCTTGTTGATGATTGCTGATATCTCAAACAACCTCATCTTCAAACAGAGGATAATGTGAGTAACGTCTCCATCTATGTTCAATCCTTATCAAACTTGTATCTTTAGACATGTCGTTACTGTAGTTGAATCTAAGGTCAGAACAACTCCCGAAGAAAGTGAAAATTTTGCTTGCCGTTTGAAACATGAAATCGAGCTGAAAAGTTCTGGAAAAGATAACTGTGGCACCTATCTTAGATTGCTGGACTGTGATAGTGATCCAAACAGGACAGTAATGAAAAGAAAGTTGTCTGTTGACTTCAAGCTATCAAGTGAAACGTGCTTTGTAACTTAAATGCATGATTAGCAGAAGAACAGATTTGTTGGGGAGACCCTACTGTTAAGTGCTGACCCTATTGTTTTGATACATTGTGTTTCAGCTTTGTTGTGAGCGAATCGACGTTGGGGCTCACGTTGTCACGCGCATCGCTGCTTTTGTTTCTTCCCTTGTTTTCAACGGTCAAGTTAATTTGCATTTTACATACGTGAAGTAAATCATTACTACGCATGCGATCTGGACCCCTTTTTGGGGGATTCCTTGAGACTCACAACTTAGCCAGTTCGTATCCCCAACAAAGATAGGTTATATCTTCAGCTAGAAAGTGGATAATTTATCACCTCTACAGTCCATAGAGATTATTACGTCGAACAAGAGCTCAAGGGCAAGTTAAAAGCAACCTAATTCTCCATGCACATTGACAGAAACGTAGTTGTAAGATACACTATTAACAGAATGGTTCACGATGAGTGCAACCTGAAAGTATTCTCCCTCATCATTTAATTACACAATATTCTTTTTCACAGGGACTCCGTGCTGTTTAACGATGGTAACTGGACGAAGCATATTAGAATCAAACGCACTCAGCGAAATGCAGAACTATCGGCAAATCTCATTAGTTCAGACTTTGGTATGTACTGTTGCACAGACGTAAATATTTTATTTTTGTTTATCTGAAAATAGTAGCTAAAGACTGTCTTGAAATATTGTCAGCCGAAAATATCTGCAGATAAAAGGATCAGGGCATAAATAGCGTTATTATGTGCGCTACTATTGCGTTTTCAAATCAAATTCTACGATCAGACGTAAAATAATTATGTTCTCTTTTAGTGGGAGTTGATTTACAACTTACGTTCACTCCACATTACTTGGGAGGATTCATCAACACTGCATCTGTGAGTTGATCGATATTGTTCTTATTTTCCCCGAAATTTTTACGCATGATTCAGAGTGTAAAACTCAACCTGCTTTCACGATAAAACAATTTCAAAGGCATAAATCGTCCCTGACAAAAAAATTAAACGAGAAGCGCGACGTTTGAACCAGGCCTAAGAAACACAAAGTTTAAAACCTGTGATGACATAACCTTCAAGCGAGGTGAACATATTTATGACATGTCTTTTCCCTATTTACAAAATTTACTTGATTGCATTATTTACGTTGGTTTTTTACTGAATGTTCAATGCTGGCTTTTTGATCTAATTTTTACTAATTGAAGCTGATCAATCCATGTTCTGGTGTGTATTACAGGAAGCACTTCCATCGATGGAAAATCACTCACAATACCAAATGGTTAGCAGAGACATAAACGGAAAAGGTAAACACATCGAAGTATTTTCACAGTCGGTAAAATATACGAGTGAGATGTCCTAAGAATTTACTCCTAAGTTATAAATCATGTAGCTGGAAGAGGGAAGAAGAAAAAAACCGTTGATGAACTTCATCTCGAGGGGTGATAAAAGTCCTTTTGTTTTCAAGAAAAATCCGCAAAAAATCCCTAAAAATCCTGTTGTTTAAAAAATCTCGTACGCCTTCTCGGAAGATTGATACACCACTGGCCCCATCTAACAACTTAATAGATTTGATAAATAAACATCCGAATGTCACGTACAGGGAATGGAATGCATCAAATCTGAATTTAGAATCTCCATCGACGTAAGATGAAATCATTTCTATCATTTTTATCTTCCCTTTCAGTTGGCGAAAATGTGAAATCAGTGAACGGGAAAAGAAAATCTTGTACGCATCGATGTGTTAACAAAGATTGATATCCTTTTAATTGGCCAAACTGCTTTTAAATATTTGTTCATTTAATGCTGTGAAGCAGCATCTAACTTTGCTGAATTAAGAAATTGAGATGTATCGAGAAATAAAACAACGGGAGCGGGGATGGCTCAGTGGTAGCACGCTCGACGATCAATCTGAAGGTTGGTGGCTCGAGTCCTCGCCCTGCCGAACCTCCTACAAAGTGTGAGGAGAGTCGCCAACTCTCTGTAATTCCAGGCCAAAGGAACCATGAGGTGTGGTCACATTGAGAGGAAGGACCAGGACGCTGCTTCGATAAGCTCAGCTTCTCAGCGTCCTAAAACTACCTTCAGATACTACAATCTCTTACAAAAGTGTTGGACCCCTATTGAAAAATTTGAATTTTTGTCCCCCCCTCCCTCGTTTCAATGTTGATTACCTGACAAAAAGGTATTTTTCATGCAGATCCACCAAAAGAATGATTTACCAATGCAAGCAACATTGAAATGGGGGGGAGGGGGGCAATATTTCCGAAAACATAGATTTTCGTAGAGGTCCAACATTTTTGCAAGAGATTGTAGGTAGAAATGGATAAAAATAAAGAAATAAATAAAAAAGTAAAACAAGATAAAGCTGTACCGGCAATTTCATTTAAGTTCAAAGTAGGGAACTTTAGGAAAGTAGTTAAAATGGACTGATATGCTTTCAAGGAACTTGATATAATTGTTTACTTTCACAGTAACTTGTTTAAGCAGTTATGAAGTTTCGTCAGTCTACAGCCATTCGTTCAATCAGGTATTCACTCAGTTAGTAATTTAGTTGTCAAATCATTTATTAGTTATTGTCTTTTTATTTTTCATAAATCTATTCTAAGAGGGCTGAAAGGATTTCTAGCTATTTAAAGCTAATTTAGGCCCACTATGCATGCCGCATCCAGGCATGGGACCCCTAGTTTAACGTCCCTTCCAACACTATGCATGCCGCATCCAGGCATGGGACCCCTAGTTTAACGTCCCTTCCAACACTATGCATGCCACATCCAGGCATGGGACCCCTAGTTTAACGTCCTTTCGAACACTATGCATGCCGCATCCAGGCAAGGGACCCCTAGTTTAACGTCCCTTCCAACACTATGCATGCCGCATCCAGGCATGGGACCCCTAGTTTAACGTCCCTTCCAAAGGCACTCATTTATTGCAGGCATTCATTTATTCGAATAGGCTCTGTCCATTTTTATCTTCATACAGTTTATAGCGTGAAAGTTGTTTTCATCCCTTAACTTTAATGATAAGTGTGGACATCAATGTTGCAAATATGGCGTTGCTGTCAAAGAAATAAAGGGCAGACGAATGGGTGACAATGAAATTTCTGAACAAGTAAGTTGCATGACATTCCTATAGAAAGTTGTTAACTTTGAGTGGAGGTATTTTAAAGACGAGAGCACCAGATGAAAAATAAAAATTTCGAAGTCAGCCTACCCTTCTTCTAATACTATATCCAATTACTAACCATCTATTAGGCATGATGGATGCCCCCAAACAGTTGATGGCGATAGCAGCATATGAATAGGCCTTTAGCTATTCTGAAAAAAATCAGAATCGAACTACATTTTGCTACATTCTGTAGAATTTTCGAATGTGCACAATACTGATAGAAGCTCTAACGCGACTCGATCGAACCTCGCGTATAAATGTATAAAAATAACGCTCGACCCAGGTTCTTTCGTAGAATAGCTAAAAGGTCTATTGAAGAAATTCCTATGTATAGTAGTGTCCCGCATATAAGAAACAACCTTTTCCATTTCAGGTCTGATGCGTTTCTTATAAAATGAGAGAAACTTACAAATCAGGGTGAAGTTTCTTATTACAAAAATTATGTACTATCAACTCAGTCATGAGCTGTATGATTGTGATACAACAAATATTATTTGAATTGTATTGGTTAATTTTCACTTCCAGAAAATGCTACAATTATTCCAGGAAGGTCCTTTTTGCTTAGTTTGCATACAAAATTCTTTTTTTTCATTTGCATAGGTACAGTTCAGTTCAACTTGAAAGCTGAACAATTCAGAGGTTTCAATACATTTTTTAAATAAGAAACAAGCCTTTTTTCAGACCTGAACAAGTTTCTTATAAAATGGGGTATTATTTTGCAAATCAGGGTCTGGTGTTTCTTAAATTTGTGTTTCTCGTATGTGGGACACCACTGTATTTGAACTTGAAACATGGTAATTCACATCATGTTTTCTTTCACCAGCGATTATTGCCAGCGAACTTAATTGACCCCGTGTGTTGTATGCTAGGTTATGTTTTGGTAATTTCACACCTTCCTATTAAAAACCATTATTTTAGACACATTTACACGTTTCATATTTTGTCTCAATTGTTTTGATTGATTTACAAGTTTTTTGCAGCTGATTGGCAGAGATAATATATATTATAAAATTTGCAGATGAAAGAAGAAAATATGGAGCTACCAAAAGGAGGGCAACTAAAGAAACCTGTAAAACGGAAAGGTAATTACAATAAAACAAATGTATTCAACCAAATACACCCTCTCTTGTAGCAGAGAAATGTTAGCCAGCAACATATTATATGCATAAATGAGATTTCAAAGCCAAGAAAGTGAACGAAACGCAGTGCCTCCTCGATTCTTTTTCAACCAATATGCAGGAGATACCTTTGCTACTAGGTATGAAACGTCTTGACTTTTGTCAGAAAATGTGTTTGTCCCAATTTCTTGCTTATCAATTTGGTAACTTCATTCAGCTTCAGAAAAATTTTGCCATCAAACTCTTTTATTCAACTTCAGCAAATTCACAAATGCTGCATATCATGCGTGATTAATAGATCCCTTTTCTCGTTTAAAATCTACAGCTTCGTTTTATTAAAATCCCTGTTAGTTACTGCCATGGATGGATTCTTCGAAAACCTCTCCGAGAAAAGTTTGTCGATACCAAAAACACCCGGAGCAAAACGAATAAAGGTAACGATTGTGCATGCACACTCGATTTTTTGAAATTGATAAACTCCTCTACTTTATTTATCTTATTTTAAAATTCTTTACCCTGGGTTACAATTCAGTTTAAGTCTCTGTGTTACAGGGTACCCTGCAACTGAAACCAAAGCTAAAACTAGCCTAATTATAATATTTATCTGAACCTATAAATGTCCAATATATATTCATCAAAACTTAAGTAGAAAAGAAAAGAGAAAATGTAAAACCAGCTTTCCATAAAACCAGCTTAATCTAATCAATTATGAGCTTTTGGATGTAAGGGGCTAATTTAATATCAGAATGGATTTGTTCCATGTATCAGCTCCGCAGGCAGCAAATGACTTTTGACCATAAGCTATCACATGGCAACTTTAAGTAGGCGTCCAGTTTCTTCTCTCGGTCAACAAAACTCTAACAAATCATAGTAAGCAAATGGTTTTCTGTTACATGACAGCCTGGGGAAGTGCTCTCTAGATATGAAATAGTGCTCATCGCTTCATTCCAAGAGAGGAATGATGGATAACGGGACCCAATATGGAATTTGTTTGACTTTCCTCATTGAACATATCTGGGTGGCGACTGCAAAGCTACTAAATTCCGATGGCAGTAGATTCAATGCAAGTTGAAATAAGAATGCCGTATGAAACAGAATCCTGAAATCGCAATCTGGGAATCTGATTTCCAGTAAGCAGGTTTGACTACTCAATCTGAGAACGAATGCAAATTCGGTTAAACATCTGGCTTTACTGAAATTCCAATTGCTATAGTCACAATAAGCTCTAAGAACTAAGATTGTGTCAGGCTCCATTTGAAGATATGTATTGGCCACATTACTTCTAGTAATTAATAACTGTGTTCTCTATTGACCAAGATTCAGAGTGGAGGCATGTATGATACGGGAAATATCGAAGATGATGACGATCCTATCAATGATATACCATCTCCTACATCAATACTGGAGAAAGCATTTTCATACAAGCCAAGGAAAGTCAGTTTCAAGGCGTATCTCAAGCAAGTAAATAAGGGTAGCGCTGATCAACCGAAGGATTTCTCACCATCGGTAAGCAGCCACAAGACTCGACGAAGGGCAGAATATATGCTTGTTTGCTGGCTTGAATAAAACATATTCAAAGCGATATCCTAAATTATTTCGTTCATTTCTAAAGAACATTTTCTATCACAACAGACGGCATAGTGAAAACTTTTAGATCTCATCGTTGTAAAATTTCCTTAACTGTTCAGTACAGTTTACACAAAATATAAATTTCAAATTAAGTCTTTTGCATCTTAAAAATTCTCGACTCCTGCCTAGTAGAAGCATCTGTGATCCGTTTTTCATTGATCAATTTAAAATGAGCACCAGTCTTTTTTACTTTTGCAAGGGCACAATTTTGAGTAATTCTAGACGCCTTACTACACATTTTAGACCCTCTCTGTACCCCTGCAAACGTGTCTTGAGGTAGACACGTTAATGAAAGATTAAATAACTCGTTCTAGTGATTCTAGACCCCTTACGACACATTTGAACATCTTAAAAATTCTCGACTCCTGCCTAGTAGAAGCATCTGTGATCCGTTTTTCATTGATCAATTTAAAATGAGCACCAGTCTTTTTTACTTTTGCAAGGGCACAATTTTGAGTAATTCTAGACGCCTTACTACACATTTTAGACCCTCTCTGTACCCCTGCAAACGTGTCTTGAGGTAGACACGTTAATGAAAGATTAAATAACTCGTTCTAGTGATTCTAGACCCCTTACGACACATTTGAGAGCCCCTACCCCTGCAAACGTGGCTTGAGGTGGACGTGATGAACGAAAGATTTGATACCTCATTCTTTATTGTCTTACTAATAAAGTAAAATCATTTTCAGCCACCTCCCAGAGTGCCTGCGGTTGGCAACAGCACATTCGATCGTATTAGTGCCTTCCAGCAGCTACGGTCTGGCAATGGAACACCATCTACAACATCTGGGAGGATTGCAAGTGATTATCAAAGAAGTGCAGATAATGTTTTTGGTAAGAAATTTTGACAAGTCACTTTTTCTCTTTCAAGGAGTAACAGCATCAATGCATCTAATATTACGCTACGTTTCCTCACTTCTCTGCGGTTTCCGACAAGGTTACAGTGCCCATCATGCTCTCGTAAGACTTATAGAAAAAGTCAAAATAAGCCTTGATGAAGGTGGTAAGGCAGGGGCCGTATTGAAGGACCTCTCGAAAGCGTTTGATTGCATCAGACATGACCTCTCGATTGCCAAATTGCATGTCTATGACTCCTCTTGCGAAGCACTAACACTCATTAACGATTACCTCACAAACAGACAACAGAGAGTTAAGGTGAACGGTTCATTCAGTTCTTAGAGAGACCTAACACGTGATGTTCCTCAGGGGCCAGGCTTAGGCCCTTTGTTGTTTAACATATATATCAATGATCTCTTACTTTTTATTCAAAACTCAGATATATGTAACTATGCAGATGATACTACAATTTATGCTTGCGATAAGAATCTAGATAACATAACTCATAAGATTGAAAATTACTGTCATGTAGCATTGGAGTGGTTTGCCGACAGCTTCATGAAATCAAATGCAGACAAATGCCATCTCTTGGTCATTGGGCAGAGATGTGACGATCCAGTTACTGTTAGGATTGGAAATGCTGATATAGTTAATAGCTCTGAAGAGAAATTACTCGGAGTTCATATTGATAACAAACTTTCCTTCATTCGACCATCACGTCTCGAAACTCTGCCAAAAAGCTAGCAATAAACTTTATGCACTTGCACGCATATCCCCGTATATGGATCAATATTAATATCAATATTTAAAGTTGGCATTTACAGTAGTATAAAGATAATACTAATTCAAACCAACTATTTACAAACATAATATATCAGAATATATAATGGATCAGAACAAACTAAGAAACTTGATGAGGGCATTTATTACCAGTCAGTTCCAATACTGTCCTTTAATCTGGATGTTTCACAGCAGGAAGCTTGACCAAAAAATTGAAATAAATACAGGAGAAAGCTTTGAGAATTACACGGGGGTCGTGAGAATTATACGGGGGTCGTGCTTTTTTTTCCTCTCAAACTTTTCCAGATTTGGACGCTCGATCCAAGCGTCTTATTTGCCAAGTAAAAAAGTCTATTGATGCATGCGACCACATGAAAATAATCAGCAGATTTTCCTTGATTTGAAGCTATTTTCAAGTTTCTTACGGCTCTAAAACCTCTAAAACAAATCAATACCCTATTATATCATTGGTTGCGGTCACACTACTGTATTTTCCCGTTGTAATGTGAGTTGCTTCACTTTCTTGCAATTTGGATTTTCTCTCCAAAAAGTACGGCAATATAACAGTAAAACGACACACGGTCACACAATGATATGGTTGATCATGTGACAAACGCAAGGCTATGATTGGTTTATTTTCTGAAACAATGCTAAAATATAGCTCGGGACCTCGTTTCGCCCGTTGTTTTGTATCTGGTTGTTTTCTTATGGAATCAGCTCTCAGGGCCAAAGCACTGTAAAAGCGTTGTATGTAACATGAAAATGCGGTCACATATCACAGCATAATCAACCCGTTGTTTTGAAAACATACAACGAGGTAAAAATGCCTATTGTGACTGCAGCTCACACTAGACGTTTTTTACGCTGTGATATGTGACCGCATTTCGTTTTCACTTATAGCGCTGTTACTGCGCTTTGGTCCTGAGAGCTGATTCTATAAGAAAACAATCAGATGCAAAACAACGGGCAAAACAAGGTCCCGAGCTATGTTTTAGCGTTGTTTTGGAGAATGAACCAATCGCAGCCTTGCGTAGTTGTCACATGATACATCATATCACTGTGTGACCGGGTGTCATTGTACCGTTATGTTGCCGTACTTTTTGGCGACAAAAACAAATTGCAAAAAATGTAGCAATTAATATCACAACGGGAAAATACAGTAGTGTGACCGCAGCCATTATATTTTTGCAGGAGTCTTAGATGAAGATGACCCCCAAGATGACGTCACCTATGATTTCGGCTTACTTGATGATGATCTTTGCCCCTCTGCAATCGAAGCCCCTGCGTCACCAAAGAATGAGCCATCAAAACGGTACAACACCAGCACCACTATCAACAACAACGAGAACAAAAGAAGATATAATGACTACAACAACCACGATCTTTCCATGATGACAGATGATATCAATCTTGACAGTCCAATCGAAATTGATGACAAATCGGACGATTTAGCTTATCAATTTGGTGATGACGATTGGGATTCTGAGCTCTCCTTGCCTGAAGAGGTAACATTCCTTGACCTATGACTTATGCAGTTTAGTGTCGATTCCAGCAACCTTAGAAAATGCTATTTAGCTATTTCAATCAATTCTGAGCTTCAAAGTACTGCTCGGCTTTCAGCTAAAATTTGAAATCAAATCCATCAAAGGCTATTGATCAAAGATACAAACGTCTATATCAGTTTTTCTTCTTAAATCAGCAGTAATTGTGGGTGTATCTATTTCATTTTTCCTGCCATCCATAAATAGAGGAGAATGATCATTTTTACGGTTATGAATCGTAAATAAGGCATGTGGTAGCAGAAAAGAGATTAAATGGCTATATCTAATCCATGAAAAAAAAGACAATTCAAACATGTTGATAAATTTTATATCAGAAATTTGACGAAATACCGATAAAATAATTAAACACTTCTTTTGTGTTCTAGTTGTAACTACAGATGTCAGGCAAAAATATCCGCGAATAAAAACAATCAAGTAGTTTTACATAAACAATTTTGCGTTGTTGCAAATCTCAATTGACTTCTAATAGGAGACAGACTTTAGCTGTTTCAGTTAAACTTTTTTTTTCCAATTCAGATTAAAATAACATTTCTCTATTTTCCTATAGGCTTCTTATTTCTTATCATGGTCGTCAAAGACACATTCTATGTCAAACTTATTTATAAAACTAATATTTTCTCTTTGCCCGTCAGGAAGTCAATTGCGTTGGCCAAACTAGGATCGCGGTACAGCCAAGCGGAAACGATAACAGAGAGAAACAGTTGCCATTCAGACAAGAACCAAAATCCTATAATTCGCTAAAAGATGACCACGGACAAAGAAGAACGACTGGGCCACAGATTGGGACAAAGTTTGGGACAAAAGAAAACAATAATCAGATTCCAAACAAGCGATCGATGTATTCTTGCGGCTACGATACTCAGAAATCAAATGGATTTACAGGAAGACAAACACAACCTAATCAAAGCATCAGCAATGGGCGGATAAGTGACTACCGCAACCCTAGAGGGTATAGCTCTAATGATGGGAAAGAACCAGCAACTGTTAAATCTGGGAGTGTATTCAAAAGCTTGCCAATGCCTCCACCAGAGACTCCCAGCATTAGAGATTTCAAATCAGCACGGGAAATAGCCAATGATTCCCGACAAACAAGAATCAATGCGCAGAAGACGCTGGTTCCTATAACGCCTTGCCTCAATGAAAGCGCGAATAAAATGCCCGAAAACACGACTAGAGTTGGTACTTTTAGCAGTAACCGTTCTGAAATGGGAGACAGCACCGCTAGAGTTGGTTCTTTCAGCAATACTAACAGAGGCGGCAACTGCCTAAAAGAAGCTGGAGTAAAGATTGTACATACGTCTGACAGGCGGGTGGCAAACTTTGAGAATGTAGCTAATGACGGCGTAGGGAAAGCAAAGAACGGTATTGCCTCGTATCGCCCTTTCTCTGGTGACTTTGAGCCTTATGGCTTCAGTAACGATGACAAAGAATACAGTATGGAAGACAGCGATATTAGTGACAGTCCGTTCCGTAGCTTTGCCATACCAGCTACGAAGCAAACGGCTTCCGATGTTGTGAGATATAACGCTGATCGACGAGCTGCGTTGAAATCTGAATACAATCCGAGTACCTCGCGACAGCAAAGTGTCTCATTTAGTAAACCTCCACGGCCTCAGTTTAGTCATCCCGTAAGAATGGCTACTAGCATTACAATGAAGGAACAGAGTTGCCCAACATCGCAAGTATTAAATGAACTCAGTATGAATGTATGTACAACAGGGAGTAGCTTTGGAGCTGTAAACATCGATGAGAAAATAGGAGCGCAAATGAGTGGCGTTGGTGATAGTGGTATGAGGTTCAGAAGAAATGAGGAAAATTTTGGGGACAGGAATGAAGCATTCAAAAGTCCTGAGATGCAGAAACAAAAGATTGCTAGGTTTGTATAAAAATCCAGAATTACAATGTACGATATTTTGCAAACGTTTTTTCTTCGTTTTAGTAAAAGCTCGTGCAGCAAATCATAACGTATCGATTTCTAAGTCCCCAAATCACCACGAAAAGGTTTCTCTTTGTCCACTTATGTCGAGTCTTCAGAACATTGAAATTTCAAGAAACTTGCATATGGCTCAGAAGACTAAAAACTTACAAAAAAATCATAGGACCTGAAAGATTTAGTTATAAATCTTCCACATCGGTCCCCTTAACGATTTATCGTGATCTGTCACGTGGATGGTTTTTTGGCGCACACGGTAGAAGTTTTGAAATATCATAGAATTAATGACACATGCCTGCTTATGATTTCGCTAAATAAAGCTGGGCAAGACTGGCTGACTTATGCAAAGAAAGATCAAAAGTCGATATAAATTATCGTAAACGAGCTATACTGATATTTTTTAAATTTAGAGTCATTATTTGGGTCTCGAATTCCTTCACATATTTCTTGAACTGATATCACTTCGTTGAACTGCTGAACAAGTTTAATGAAAAGCAAGGAACATATGTACTGTCTCGTTAACGTCAACTATTGTNGGATGGTTTTTTGGCGCACACGGTAGAAGTTTTGAAATATCATAGAATTAATGACACATGCCTGCTTATGATTTCGCTAAATAAAGCTGGGCAAGACTGGCTGACTTATGCAAAGAAAGATCAAAAGTCGATATAAATTATCGTAAACGAGCTATACTGATATTTTTTAAATTTAGAGTCATTATTTGGGTCTCGAATTCCTTCACATATTTCTTGAACTGATATCACTTCGTTGAACTGCTGAACAAGTTTAATGAAAAGCAAGGAACATATGTACTGTCTCGTTAACGTCAACTATTGTAAATTATTTAAGAAAGTCTTCTGCGTTAAGAATGACCAGACTTTTCGCAGCTATTTGACATAATAACTTTCTATTCCAAATTCTTCCTGCAACGCGTCTTTCTATATCAGCACCGAATAAACGATGGTTGGGACACGATAGAAGGTAACATTTTAAACGAGTATCAAAGGCCAAAGAGCTTTCGAACGTTGATTTTGTGGATCCATCTGAGCCAAGAGGAAGCGCTAAATATTTCTTTCAAAAACTTTCTCCGCATAACTTTTAATCTTTTTAAATTGATACTTTTTTGTAATGCATTCATGAATCTTGGAGAAAATAGAGACCCGAGTAAACGAGATCTCAAGTTTTCATATTTTCTTACCAACAGATCATTAACGATAAACTGGTTCGTTGAAGAAAGCAAGTAAGTGCTAGATTCGTTCTTAAACTTGGATTTATATTTCCCTGCTTCCTTCTTCTACTATCCTTCTGATTGGCGCAGTTCAAGTATGAGCTTGTCGTTTAGGACCAAAGCCAATTTTATTAGTTTAGTGAACTTCCACAGCCCATTTTGTCTTAAAAAAGTTGCAGTTGCAGAAAGATTGACGCCAATGAACCCTCGAAAAGCATTAAGGGGGCTGAGTCGTCAAACAGTAAACAAATCCGTAAACTCGCACGTGTCGGGGATTATCCATTGTTCAACCATTGTTCTCTGCAGTTTGTTTGGTGGCTTCACCCAAGCCACCAAAAAGTAACCGTTAAAGATCCACTTGTATCCGAGCAATCGTAGAAGATATGAATGTTTGGTTTGTTCCTTAGCGAAGTACAAGGATTAATGCCCAAACAGCAACTTTCATTTTGAAAAAAATACGAAAATCCTGTGTGATATCACCTTTCAAAAACTGCAAAAATCATCGTTTTGTTTACATTCTGACGACGGAGCCCCTTTAAGGGTGTGTTGATTGGTAATTCCAACCGTATCAAGTTCTGAAAACAGTAGACGTTGCAGAGTCGGAAATATATATTCCAATGAAATAAAAAACCTTTTAAAACAACAGGTTTTGGATTCAACATGGTGAAAACTAACGAAAACAAGCATCTCTCCCTTCAAAGTCTGCCTAACCTTTTGGAACAGAAGGTTTAAAAGGCCTTCAAACCTACCAANCCGAAAAGAATTAAGGGTGTGTTGATTGGTAGCCTGCGCACAGACTTTACTTGTTTGCGGAGGAGGAAAGTAACAGGCTCCTTTCCTCCTCCGCAAAATAGTAAAGTCTGTGCGCAGGCTAGTTGATTGGTAATTCTAACCGTATCAAGTTCTGAAAACAGTAGACGTTGCCGAGTCGGAAATATATATTCCAATGAAATAAGAAACCTTTTAAAACAACATGTTTTGGATTCAACATGGTGAAAACTAACGAAAACAAGCATCTCTCCCTTCAAAGTCTGCCTAACCTTTTGGAACAGAATGTTTAAAAGGCCTTCAAACCTACCAAACCTACCGCTTTGAGAATTTCGGAGTCAATCAAACACAAATTACGAGTCAAGTAAGTCTACCGTTTTCAGAATAGACCCGTCAGCCATTCTGCAAAAGAGTCTGGATCGAGCGTTGTTTTTGTACAATTCTATACACGAGATTCGACTGAATGGCGTTAGAGCTTCTTTCACTATTGTGCACATTCGAAAATTCTACAAAATGTGGCAAATATCGCTCGATTCTGATTCTTTTCAGAATAGCTAAAAGGTTTATTGGTGCCAATCAAAACACAACCTGAGATCAGAGGTTCCACTTTCAGCAAATATTCCGACTATCTTTACTTTGATGTGAAACTGATCAGTTTTCTTTCGTATTTCAGATGTATCTTTTACCATACTAATATGACACTATGTCGTTGCCGAGAACCTTATCAGTTCAACTTAAGATTGATAAAATTACCCTTTATTTTTAGGTGTGTTGAAGAAGAGGATAATTATGAGTTCTGTGACATTTGATTAGAACTGAAGTCGTCAATTTCAATTTAGATGGATCATATATCAAACAAAGAAACAAATAAAGAAAAAAACTTACTATTTTATCGTTGAGTGAAATGATAACTTCTTATCACACGATCAGCCAAAGGGAAACCAGGAAACTTATAGAAATTGATTCAAATAAGAGCTGCGCAGAAAACTGTGAAGGATTAGTTCCTACACAGCTCTTATTTGAGAAAATTTTAGTAATTTTGCTAATAATTCTATAGGGAATCCACTACATTGCGTTCTAAAACTGTTTGAATACCATGACGTAGCATGGCCCCCTGTAAATCAATTATTATTATTGAGGGGCTACCATGGGTAAACAAGATAAAGTCAAATCAAATCAAATCGTTTCTTTCCGAAATGATTGCTTTCAAAAATTTTCGTCGTTCTCCTCTGCGATGTTTTGATTCTCCTCCGCTCTTTCTCCTCCGCACTCCCCGTCCCTCCTAACGGCGCTATCGCAGAGGAAAATAATGAAATTTTTCGAAAGCAATCATTATAGAAGGAAACGCATTTTAGAATGCAATTTTAGTAGTGGATTCTCTGTGATAATTCCTGATCTTCCTCTGGATCAACTTGGAGAAATTTGTTGTTGCTGCAGTTTAAATGCAAACAACGCAGCGTTTGCTTGATTTAATTTGCGTTGGTTTTCATGTACTTGAATGTTGATATGTCCAGCCAAGGAATCCCAAACAGTCATACTATTTAAATGTTTCGACTTTTTGAAAATATCGTGTTCCCTGTCATAAATGAAATTGTCACCTTCTTTTGAAATTATGTGAAATTTCATTTTGATTATTCAAAAACCATCAAACTGATATGGAAAATATGTAATACCCCTCAGGGAATCAGAAACTTCAAGGTAATTTACAAAGTATGCTCTTGCATTTGTAAAATTTTCTTGGAATAACACATTCTTACATCTCGCATAAGATTCTATAAAGATGTTACTTTTGCACAAATTTCATACCATAAATGTATGTAAAATACCAAATTTGCTACAATCAATATAAAATAAAATGCCCACATAAAATATTATCAGCGCACAAAGCATCACCCTTACATAATTCACTGAAAATTATAACATTAAATTTGAATACAAACAATAGACATTTTAACTATTCTACAAAAGACCTGGATCCAGCGTTATTTTTACACATTTTTATATGCGAGGTTCGATCGATTGGCGTTAGAGCTTCTGTCACTATAGTGCATATTCGAAAATTCTACAAAATGTAGCAAAATATCGTTCGATTCTGGTTCTTTTCAGAATAGCTAAAAGGTCTATTATGCTTTGTTTTATGTACAGTAAACAACCGTGTATAAGAAACCTACAATTTTGGAAGTCAGCCTGGATTCTTATACGATGAATACAATGGATTGGTTCTTATAAAATGGGGGTCTAACTTGACAAATGTCAGCCCGTTGGTTCTTAATCCACTAGGTTCCTATACGCGGGTGTTTTGTGTACTTTTTGGTAACAAGAGTTGATGTTTCTTGGAATGTTTCTAACTGTTGTGTAAAATACATGTTACACATTCTTTACTAACACAACTTTCTATTCTCAATCTGAGTCACACAAATCACACAATTTCCTCGAGTAATGAAAAGAGACAAACTTACAAAAGTATGTAACAAGAAAGTATGGAGAGTGGTACAAAAAACCAGAGGTCCAAAGATAAATGTGAGAAAAAAAATGGAGTTTAGCCACAAAATGGAATAAAATGAAATTCCTTCATGATTTTCTTGTCTATAATGTCTTTTCAACCAGCCAACAATGTGGTATTACAAAGAATTACCACTCGCTAGATGGTAGATACAGATACAGTTCATTTTAGAATCAATTTATACACACGTTCTTTGTCAATTTACGTTCTTCATAAAACTGTTCGTTTGTCTTCTTTCTTTGTCTGCTGCTTCTCATACAGTTCAACTATGCCTTCAATAAAATATTCAGTCACATAAATCTGTTGTTTTGTTGGTTTCTCTCTTCCGCAAAATTGCTCGTAACGACTTCATACTGCGCGACATCTGGAACATTGCTTCTCATACACTTCAACTATGTCTTCAATAAAATATTCAGTCACATAAATCTGTTGTTTGGTTGCCTTCTTTCTTCCGCAAAATTGCACGTGACGACTTCATACTGGGCGACATCTGGAACATTGCTTCTCATACAGTTCAACTATGCCTTCAATAAAATATTCAGTCACATAAATCTGTTGTTTTGTTGCCTTCTTTCTCCCGCAAAATTGCACGTGACGACTTCATATTGCGCGACATCTAGAACATTGCATTTGTTGCATTACAGCCAGGGAACTGAAGGAATATCGGGCTAATTCAATTCAACATGCTGCGGGGCAAAAAGAGTACAAAGCCAGCAGCAGGCAACGTGTATCTCGACAATGGGGCAAAATGATGCCTTTTTTGCCTCAGATACTATTTGCAGACAACATTACCTTTGTTGATAATTTTAGTAACAGCATGTCAATTGTAGGCAGCTTACCTTCCATGATGTCCATCTAGGGCGACCATACGATTCAACCAGAACTTTCTTTACGAGCATCAAATATCGTGAGCTGCAAACCAACACAAAATTTCACGGACTTTCGTCTGGTTATAAACATGACAAAATCTCCTCTGTGATCACTGAGACCTCGTCAGCCATACGTGAGCCTTCTTTGTCGAAAATGGAAGCACCTTGCTCGCAGCATGCGACAAATTCCTACATAGAAGCAAAACAATATCATTAGTTAGGAATAACAGCATAGGTTCCAAATTTTTAAAAAGCCTGGTGTAAAATTGAGTGACCTATTACTTTGAACTGAATGACTTCGGAGAAACTTTAGCTTTCTCTTTATAATTCTACAGTTGGAATTTTCTGAAATCTTCAATATTTCAGAATTAGTGTCTTTTTCTTCTTTTTCAAGAATTCAAGAAAAATTTTCAAAAAAACTTAAAACCATCATAATTTCTAAACTGTTTGACGCAACATGAAATAATTTCGAAGAAAACCATAGTTTATGAATGCCTACAATATGGTATCAAGCAAGAGTCTGTCACTCATATGGTTTATGATTTAGAAATTTGATGACGTCACATCCTCAATTGAGTTGAAATGTAAGATACGCTGTAATTTCGAAAATATTCAGAATTTCTGGAAAGTCCAACGGTAGAATTATAGACAAGTATTTGAAGTTTCTTTCGAGCCATTTAATCAGAAGAAATAGGCCATTGAAATAGACCCACCTTTTTACGCTAAGTTAAAGATTTGGAACCTATGCTAGGAATGACCTAGACTGATTACGATTGAGTCCTAGTAATCGCTACCACCCACCCACCCTACTCGCTCATACTAGGACTCATGGCTTCCCAGCCAAATGGCTGGCCCTGTAAAGGATTTGCCTCGCTTTCAGAATTGACCAGTGCTAAATTGCGGAACAGCGCAGAGCAACAACAGCAACAACAGTTGCCCAGCAACCGCCATCGTGATTCTTCATCAAGTCGGGAAAGTCGGGAATACTCATTTTCAGGGAGTCATCTTGATAAAACAAAGGTAAGATAAAGTTCTTTTCGCGTCCTACATTTTGTTTAGGAATACATTAAATGGCAATAACATAGCTACGTTGATATCGTTCTGCTATGATCTAGTCAAAATGTTGGCATTTATAGTATATAGACATAGATAAAACCCAGGTCTCAGTAATGAGAAAATGTTTATAATATGGCCTACTCTTGTGGCAACTTTTATTCTTTCATGTGAAGTTTTCTTTTATTGCATATCTTTTTTATCCACAGATCAAAGTCCAGGCAAATAACAGAAACACAGCTGCATCTGTGAAACAAACAATCCTATAGTTTTGATCCATGATGGAGAAAGCAGAAAATTCATTATCTTCAAAATCTTACTGCAAACAACTCTCGTTTGCCTAAGCTGCAGGAACAAAGGCAGAGACTGTAACAACAAA
>REGL01000303.1:182753-204512 GCA_004194395.1 Aurelia aurita complex sp. Pacific
AACATCGTGGTAAAACCAAACCCAACATCTTCGAATACAATTTAGCCTTTAGGCAATCAAATAAAACAAAGTTTTTGAAAATTGGTTCATTGGTTATGGACACGTAAGCAATCAAACGATAATACATCATTTTGAGACAACCGGTATAAACGGCTATGAGAAATACGTTTACCTATTCCATGCCTGACAAATTCAAGATATGGCAATTCCTTGAACATTCAAAACGTCATAATTTTAGGATGTAGGCCCCATCCACACTGCTCCGTTTTTGTTCAAAACAAGAGAGAAAAACATCGTTTTTGTGAAAAATTTCACACTGAACCTCACAGAAACAGCACAAAACGGAACTTTTCGAAAATGCTGTCAAAAGTGGATATCCACAAAAAACAGAAGTTTAAAAAACGCACGTGAACACACAAAAAAGAGTTTTTTATGAAATGTTGCAACATTCAACAACAGGTTTTACAAAACAGGAGCAATGTGAACGTACAACGGATATCTTTCGCTCCAATTTTGTAATCAGGTGGAGCAATGTGCTCACATTTGTGTTCATTTGCGTTCATTTGTGTTCACATTTGCGTGCATATCACATTCACAAACAAAAACGGATGTTTTCCCCCATTTTCGTACAAAACTGGAACAATTTGAACGGTTAGCTTGGATGCATCAAAAACAAATAACAACAAAAACGGAGGAGTTTGAATGGGACATTATATTAGGTAACACCTGACCTTTAAAGTTTGCAGTATAATTTACTTACGCATTGTCGCTTTCTTCTAGCAGCGAGCCAACAGACATCACTTTGATTTTGAAATGTGGCGACCTACAGTGGAGAAAGAATTTGAATCAAATGCATAATCAAATCGATATCTTGCTTTCGCAGTTTTTTTGTTTCGAAACATGATATGTTAGTTACATTAATAAGAGGTTTTTGATAAAGTAACAATTGCTCAAAACACTGTAACTAAAGATATCAATTTCTTTCTTGTTTGCACAATCTAAATTTTGAGAAAACAAATTTAGTCATTTTGCAAACTGTGTGCACATCAGCACTTCTGTGCTGCTAATTACCACCTGCTGTAACAAATAAAGCTAAGTATATAAGTATGTATGGATGTGCAGCAGCCATTGTCACCTTAAAGGGGCTCCGTCGTCAGACAGTAAAGAAATCCGAAAACTCGCACGTGCCGCCGATTATCCATTGTTTATCCATTGTTCTCTGCAGTTTGTTTGGTGGCTTCACCCAAGGCACCAAAAAGTGACCGTTAAAAATCCACTTATATCCGAGCAATCTTAGAAGATATGAATGTTTGGTTTGTTCCTTAGTGAAATGCAATGATTAATGCCCAAACAGCAACTTTCATTTTGAAAAAAATACGAAAATCTTGTGTGATATCACCTTTCAAAAAACTGCAATAATCATCGTTTTATTTACATTTTGACGACGAAGCCCCTTTACGAGTGTATTTAGGCAATAAGGTACATCATTATTATTATTATTATCAAGGTAAATCTTATTCCTTGTACGACGTCAAATATTTAAAAGAATTTATGCCGTTTATTGATACAATCGACGTACAACACGCACAACAACTTTGTTTTTTATGAAAGTAACATGAAGGTAACATGACAGACTCTTGTTCATCAACTTAAAATCTTTCCACTTAAAAGCATTCAACAACAGAATAGAACTATTTGCAATTGTCTTACCATGCAGTGCTATTTTCAATTTTTAACTACTTAAAGAGATTCAAGGGAAGGGGTCTGGGTATTCTATTATTAACCTATTATATTTGATGATGTCCACACTTGCATGCATTTTGTTTAGCGAGAGGAACAATGCCGTGGATAGGAGTTTTCTGTGTCCTATTTAGAGATTACCTCCATTTGGCTCCATTCATTCACTTTAAAACCCTCTGAAGGTGAAGGTGAAGTTGCGGTTTTTAGCCCCAAGCGCTGGGATTGCAGAGGTAGAATAGGCCTAATCGAGTCCGCGACCCCTTGTCATGACGCTGAAGTGATGGGGCACTACCTGGGATCGAACCCGGTCCACCTGACTGTTCTGGCTGCAATGTCAGAGGATTACACCACTGCGCCACAACACCTCTAATATTCAACTTACTTTAGTGGCTGCCAACCATATGGCGTGTCTAAAACTTGTTGTTCTTTGACATCAAGAAGGTGTGGAATGCTAGGACCACAGATATCCAGATCACAGAGACCAACCTTAAAATCAGATTGAAAGAAATTAATACAGTAAGTACCTGCAAATAAGAACCCCCCTTGTATAAGAAACAGGCCTCATTTTCTTCAAAAAGGGCTCCTTTAATAAGAAACAATTTCAGGTCTGAAATTTAAATGTTTCTTATTTTTAGGTTTGTCATAGTTTGTTCCTGAATGCCAAAAAATATGCCCATAAATGACTGTAATATAATATGTAGCATTACTGTAATATAATGTAGCATTCTCAAAACAGACTGAACATTCTCAAGATTCACACAGCAAGAAACATGTAAACATGTAACATGTAAAGCAGTAATGTTCAATACACATGCATACATGGTACTGTCATATACCTTCACTTGACTTGATTCCCTATCTTTAAGAAACTTTGACTCTGATCATGAAAATGTCAATTTTAAATAAGAAACTTTCTCTGAGGCCTCAATGTAAAAAGTGGTTTCTTATTTGCGGGTAACCGCTGTACCCCATTCACAACTGCAAGCTAAATGAGCTTAAACTGAACCAGGGTATCAAATAGAGCCTTTTAATTGGTCAATGTAACAAATCCAATGCATTTCATTGGTTGACATTTAACCTGGTTTAGATCAAGCTGGTTTGACTGTGTCAGTGTGAATGCAGTATGACATTGAGTATGACATATTTTGGCTGTTTTCAGTGTTTTCGAGAACGAAAATTTTAAGAAATTCGCGTCTAGCTCTAAAAACTGAAAACAGAAAAATTTGCAAAAAATCTTAGAATCTAATTCAGGCTTTTTGCTAAAGATTAAGTCATAAATCTTCAAAATCGGTCCAGTGTACGATTCATTATGGCCTGCCAAACGTGCATATTTTATTTTGGCACACCCGGTACATCAATGTATCCAAACGGCACATCATTTGTAAGAAGAAAGACTGGACTTTCAGACGGTATGCATTTTATCTACCAAAATCATACCCATTTTTAAAGATTTTCAGTTACAGTTGGGTTGCATTTTTTCCGAAACACCTTGCATAGTATGTAATTTTACTCACAGATTTATTTTGTCTGCCTAAAGCCATGCTCAGCAAAGAAGCTATGCTCGACTTTCCAACACCTGCAAGGTCAAAGAAGTACAGTATGTCAAACAAGATTTAATTGCTGCCGAAGGCAGCCTTACTATTCTTCTTCAATCAGCGAGGGAAATTAGGCTGCCTGTCTGGCTGCCGTCTGTCTGCCTGCTGTCTATCTGTCTGCCGTCAGACTATGTAGTAGACGGGCCAGCTCACGGCTGTGGTTCATGGGCTCGTGGCTTGTGGGCATTTATCCAACACACAACATAACAACAAAGTTCTCCAACAAATTTTACTTAACTACCTAACTACGTCAACTACGTCAATGGACAGCAAAGGTTCATTTCTGACAATGCAGAACTCAATATTACGGACCACGGAACCATGGACTGCAGAACTACCGAACCAAGAGACTTAGACTCAGGAACTAGAAACTATTACCCAACTGTAAATTCAAACATAATACATGTTTCCTTGGCGATAATCATTCAATTAATTTCTATAAAATTGACCTCGCTACAGTCACATTTGGTACAAATACTAATTGGCAGCACTCCCTGATTGATGTTATGTCTAGTTTTAGATATATTGGTGATATTAAGTCCTTGTACAACTTTTGTCATATGGTGATAAAGGTCTTTCTAATGACGTTATTAAAAGTATACTCAAACTGACTTTAGAGTTCATCCATAAAACAGGTCAGTTTGTTTGAGACAGATCAAACCTTTGTTTCACATCACGCAGCCACAAAGAAAATTTTATTAGATACAGTTCCGCCTTTAAGAAACTACAGTACTTTATGAGAAACTCAGACACTGAATTTTTGCCAGAACAATGGAAAATACTGGAGTAATTAAAGGTGAACAATAGGTTAAGGTAAGAAGTATGTAAGGTAAGGTTTCACAACGGGGTTCTGATTCCTGGCACAACATGAAAAACAGATGAACATCTTTGATCAAATTTATCCACATATCCTTGAGTACTGAAGTGACAATGCACCAAACATGTATTGATACCACAATAAAAAAATTTTATGAACAGTTCTACCTCCTTTTCCAGAAAGTACAAGGATTTTGTGTTTTATTGCTTTCATCCTAATGTCAATGAGTTTTTGGTCAGGATCAACACCTCCTGAAACAAAACAACAAAATAAGACTTTTAATGTAAATATGGATGCTGTTAGTAAGTATGTCTCAAATTAAATTTCATGTGAGATTTGCACAAGGCAATCCTCTAATCATGGAAAAAATTCAATTCTTTAATTCACAGCATCACAACGCCTTTTCCTTAAATTCTTTTTTATTGTCTTTGGCNTCCTTGAGTACTGAAGTGACAATGCACCAAACATGTATTGATACCACAATAAAAAAATTTTATGAACAGTTCTACCTCCTTTTCCAGAAAGTACAAGGATTTTGTGTTTTATTGCTTTCATCCTAATGTCAATGAGTTTTTGGTCAGGATCAACACCTCCTGAAACAAAACAACAAAATAAGACTTTTAATGTAAATATGGATGCTGTTAGTAAGTATGTCTCAAATTAAATTTCATGTGAGATTTGCACAAGGCAATCCTCTAATCATGGAAAAAATTCAATTCTTTAATTCACAGCATCACAACGCCTTTTCCTTAAATTCTTTTTTATTGTCTTTGGCAAAACTTAATTTTCAAGGAAAATGCCCAAAAATTTCCCAAAAACCTGTTGTTTTCTAAAATCTCATGCACTTTTCCAAAGAGTGATACACCCTTTAATTTGATACCTTACCCATGCTTTTGCAAAGAGCTTGCCCAGGACAGCCTTGACAAACATCTGCTTTTCCTGCTTGCTCCTGGGACAATAGAGAGGCAATGATTTAAAATTCATTTGTTCAAAAGAAACTGCTCATAAGAAAATCAATTCTAAGATTGCTAGAAAATTAAGAAACTCCAGTACAGGGTAAGAATTATTCAAGAAATTATCTATATTAGTCACAGAAATGTTTAGCGTATTTAAATTCATTTTCACTTGTTTTGTACCATATTACTTGGAAGGTACTTGATTACATTGGAAAGATTTCAACAAATGTCATTCGGAAGTATTCATGAGGGCACAGGAAGTAAAAATGAAGTACCGTAGCAAGAAACTTGTAAGAAATTCTGAGTACTGAAAATCTGATAATTTTAAAAACTTTCAGTACTGGCTCAGATTTTTAGTATCTTATTAAAATTTTTTACAACATCACTGTGAAATTAAATGATAAAAACAATCTATCACTGAGCTCCAGTCAGAATACCTTTACAATATTACACTACATTGTTAAGTTCACTGTAAAAACGACTGAATATTGGAAACACAGCAAGGTTGAAGGCATAGGATTTGATGGCCAGACTGGAAAGTTTGTATTTTGCATGTGCAAGTTGAGATCACCTAAAATAAGATTTTCACGGAAATTTTGCAGTTTCTACAGTAAGAAAAACAGCTTAAACAATAGATCACTGTTTATTACCAACTGCATGACTCAGATTGAAAATCACTTAACTTTGTGCATATGCAAGACATTGCACATGCTGTAGAAACTTGCCAGTCAGGACTCAGTCAGGTTTGGTGGACAGAAGAGGATACGCAGTGAAATCAGAACACTATCAAAATGTGTGTATCATGTCCATTATACAATCTATGTCAACTGCGTATCCCCAGTATCCACTTTATCAATCACAAGGAAAAATGTGGGGGTATTGTAAAGGTATGCCTTCCTCCAACTCTGCCGCAGAGAATGATGGGTGGAACTATGTATATGACCGACGAGATCCTGATGTGCAAGGAAAAATGAAAAATTTCTTTATCGACTATGTATTATCCAGGTTGGAAAACTTGCATTCACTGGCAGCTATGAAACTCTGTCAAACTCGCTGCTCGCAGCTACAATAACAAATCCTCGCATGCAAGAACAAAAGATCTATCGTTAATTTTGCTTCTCTCACAGCTTTTTAAACTCTTTTCAAAGTCCACTCGCAGCAGCTCGCACCTTCAAATTTAATTCACTCGCTACTACGAGTAGGCCAAATCACGCATGTTTTCCAACCTGGTGTATGATATGAATAAAATAGCCAACTGAAATCTCCGATGTGCAATTGCCATACTCTGCACACCCACCAGTAGTTTTGCACACGTGAGCTGACCTTTTTTTAAATCGCAAGATTTCTTCTTTTAATTGTGTTCTTTCTTGATTGGTTTTGATAGGCCTATACTGTACTTGTAGTTCTTCTTTAGATAATTCATGCAACTACTTTAACTCGTTTTTTGGCTTTTCATTTCTGTGTTTTCGTCTCCTGTCCTGGCATGGCGGCAGTGGAGGGGGGGGGACCTATATGAGAAGTGATATAGAAAACGCGGGACAAATGCACTTTGGCGGACACAGTTTCCAAGGAAAACAGAGGTTGAATTGAATTGTATTGTTAGAACTAACTGCTGATTGGCTTTCTAAACAATAGTGCTGTAAACCCTATCATGTGATTGGATAATGCAAGATTCGAACTTAATTCGACAATTCGCAATTACTGGAGAACGTCAACATGACTTAAATTTGGCCTAAAACTGCAGCAGGAACAGGTAATCAATGAATTCGTTTCGCTGCAAATTTTTGGGGGCTGCCGCCCCCAAGCCCCCACTGGTTCAATAGGTATACTTTAATATTAGTACTGATGCATTTTCCATCCAAAATCGGAACAAAACTCACACACGGAGAAATGTTAAAAGTGTGTCCGCTAAAGTGCAAACTAGCCGAAAACGCTACTACCTACAAGGTAGTCGCTAACTAAAAATGGTATAAAAAAAAGTGGAGTGGTGCTACTCACGCTTTCTGCTGGGCATTCTTGCAAAGGAGTTATACTTCTATCTGCATCTGTGTCCATATTTCAATTAATCTTCGCAAGTTGTAAAAGCACAGCTTCATTTCTACTCCATGTTTGCACCATGAAATAGAATAGAATGCCTAGGCCAAGTAGCCTCCCTTTCAAACGAAGCTGCATGGGTACTAAGACATCCAATAATCATCATCATCATCATCATCATTAATTTATTTACAAAGTAGGCTGAAACAAAACCATAGCTAAAATTACAGCTAATTAAGGCCTACTTATTTACAAAATTTACAAGTCTAATCTAAAAATAATATGTATATGTATAATTACAAGAATTTCAATAACTATCCTGTTATGAACCCAACCTGTTGTACATATGTTTTGCAAAGCCTAAAGTTGCATTTATCACCATTCCAGCACCTTATTTGCTTTTTGAAAATTTGAAGGGTGCTGGAGTCATTTATCTCGTGTGGTAGCAGCTGCCACATCCTATTTCCAAGGAAAGCTACAGACTCGATTCCAAAGGACGTAGTGCGTACTTTTGGAAGCAGCGCGTCGGTCCCATGCCTCAAGTCGTAGCCAGTGTTCCGCTGCGTGAAAATATCCTTCATAAAAGTTGGACTTAGATCTAATTTTGTTTTAAAAATCTCAGTCATAAGCAACTGTAGGTTTCTTATATGGATGGGTACTGAATTTGTTTGCTCCAGGAGAAAACCAAAATCATGTTCGTAAATGTTTATGGAAACAAAACCAAAGGTACATGCAAAACCATTGCCAGTTTTCCTAACATGTTTCCGTAAAGAATTTTCAACTTTTCGACGCAACAGCTTCATAGAGTGAACAGGCAAATTCTAATAAAGTCAAAGACCAAAATTTTTTAGAAAATGCAATTCCTTTTTTTGTAAGAAATTTGAAGCATTTTCCAATTCAATTTTAAATGTACTACTGTATCATTATATTGAAAAATACTGCATGTTCGGTATCATTTAAAACGTATTTGAGAGCGGAATTTAATCTTTCAAGCATTATGAAATTTCGTTGACTAGGGGGGCTCAGTCCGTTGGGAATTATTTCAAGTTTTTTGCTTATCTTTCTTGCAAAACAAATTTGGGATCCTATGAAACTGTGATGCCTTCTGGTTAGGAATCCACAGGCAGAATAAAAGTCGTAGTCGATCCTTATGAAACAGTCAGCTCCAGGATAGCCCCTAGCCGAGGTTATTTCCGTCAAATCTTATAAAGGAAGTATAGGAGCAAACAACTGAAAACATTGCATTCGGTGACAGGCGACGGTAAAACCGGTCACTTAAAGGGGCTCCGTCGTCAAACAGAAAACAAATCCGTAAACTCGCACGTGTCGGGGATTATCCATTGTTCATCCATTGTTCTCTGCAGTTTGTTCAGTGGCTTCACCCAAGCCACCAAAAAGTAACCGTTAAAAATCAACTTATATCCGAGCAATCGTAGACGATATGAATGTTTGGTTTGTTCCTTAGTGAAGTACAAGGATTAATGCCCAAACAGCAACTTTCATTTTGAAAAAAAATACGAAAATCCTGTGTGATATCACCTTTCAAAAACTGCAAAAATCATCGTTTTGTTTACATTTTGACGACGGAGCCCCTTTGATGCACAAATCTAACTTCATATTACTGTCTGCGAAGACCTGGACAGGACTTGGACTTCCGAATGATGTAAAGGAGGTTTGAAAAACCCCCTCTTTCGAATGATGTCTTCTTTGCATTGCATTTTTTTGGAAAATAATCGTAGTTTTATGGCCAAAAACAGCTTTACTCTACATGGTTTTTGGTTGTACTAGTGCTAAAAGTTTCTTGATTATCACTTAGTTTCTAACACTTCTGCAGATATGTTTCTTGACATGCCAAACATCGCATGGGAATAAACAATTTTATGTTATGTTCAGAACATAAACAGTTAGTTGATACTACTCAAGGATAAGAAGGGTTCCACGATTAACCACATACGTCCCATAAGTTCCTTGAATTTAACATTCAAAAGCTCCTTTTCTTACTACCTCTCAGGTGTACTACTTTCTAATAAAGCAGATTCTTACACACAAAAACACGTACGGTTCATAGAAAGAATCTCCGACAATTTTCAGAACCCGTTGGATTGCAAAATTCGACGAAAGTTATGACCCTAAAGGTTCAAAATTGGACTACTATTATTCCTAACCCTGGTAAGAGGTACTAAGTATATTTGTCTTGCTTTATTTCAACATAATTTTCCTCGATTTTTTCTCCAGTTCGGAACATTCCGGTGCATTTGAAGGGAACATTCCGGTGCCGGATAAAAATGAATTTTAGTTGGCACTACCCCAGAACTAATGAAGGTTCAGAACCCCCGTGGGGGGGGGGGCTACCTCGAACGGACACATACGAAATTTATGTATCGTTCCATCGTTCCTACTGAAACTGGATCTGTGAGATTCAGGGTTGAAAACACAAAAAGAATCACATGCAAAATCAATGAGAATATTGATGTTACATGGTATATGAATTTAATATAAGAAATTATTGCCATATTTTAACCCTTTTAACGTTCATCTGGAACGTAATATTAGTGGTGATAAAAACTTCCCTCCCATATACATATGGGGGCAATATGAAGAAATAAATACTGACATTCATTCATACTAAAATTGTCTAACTGATGTGCAACAAAACTTGTTCATAATTGGTCCAATTGATACTTTTCAATGAAGCCACTTCGTCCATAAATAGAGGGTTTTAAGCTGGGGACAAGGAAACGTTTAGTTTCAATTGCGTGGAAATGAGGGAAAAAATTTGTGAAAAATCATGCTTTTAGGGAACAATTTACCGAATTTTCTGACTCATAAAACGAAGCAAGCAAGGGAAGAAAGAGAAAGATTACTAGGGAACACGGGGACACCTCTTTACCGCTAGACTTGCTCCATGTCCAATTTGTTGACCATCTGATCCCCTGGGGGTATTATAAATGCTTTGGGTACTGGACAAGGTATTTTTTCCTTGATTTTGGTACAAAACGGTATGGCATCGATGTTCACAATTTTAGTACAAAGAACGGTATCGAGTTATGTGATTTTGGTTTAAAGAATGGTATCGATTCCCACGATTTGGCAATATAAAAGAAACAAATAGGCCATATTAAAACATTTGGTAGAAGGTTGGGTGTACTCTTTGAAACACTGGTAAAAGATTGGGGTATGCTTTTGAAGCCAATAAAAAAGTCTTGGAAAAGAGCACTTACAAAAATTTGAAAAACAGTGGATTCTTCCCTGGCTTACCCAGTTCTGCCTAAGAATGTAATATCTAAGTTATGATTTTTTCTCTTCTTTTTTGTCTTTTGAAGGTGCTGCCGTTGAAGCAACGACAGGGCATTCTTTTAGCACACAATCTTTATTTTCTTCTTTATTCCCAGGACAAGCTTTACCGCCATTTGCCGGCACAGGTTTGTCACAAACTCTTGTTCGTTTTATAACACCTTTCCCGCAAGTAACAGAGCACGGTCCATCAATCCAAGGTCCCCAATTTCCGTCCACCGGACACGGTTTCAGTCCCGGACAAGCAGCTTTCTCTGTAAGAATTCCAGCAGGACAATCTCTGCCGCCATATTGTGGTTTAGGAGTATCACAGAGTCGTACTCGCGTTCTCATTCCGTTTCCGCATTGTTTATCACATTGCCCCCATTGCCCCCAACCACCAGGATGGCCATTGATGGGGCATGGATGCTCGGCACAAATGTGTAACTCATAAGGGGAGCCAAGCGTTAAACATTTTCTACCCCATCCTGATGGCTTGGGATTCGTACAGTTTCTTGTCCTAGCTGCAAATAAAATGAAATAATTAATGGTTCATTCATTAGATTAATGCGGAAATGGAAGAAAGGGGTATTCTCGATGAAAACCTGTCTGGTGAATCGATGGCTACTGAGACCCTTGCACGGGAGGGGGGGCGTTCTTGGCCAAATTTTGGGTAGGGGTCTGCCGCGAGCATCTTCTAAAGGGTACCGTTGGCTAGACTAATTTTTACGAAATAGCCTTGGCTAGACCAATTTGACCATTGTCTGAACCAATTTTTGCGAAAATGGTACCTTTGGCTAGACCAATTTTGGCCATTTCCTCGACCAATATTGTCAAATTTGTGTCAAATATGATAGCATGACCGTTCGCTAGACCAATATCGTCAAAAATGATACCCTTGGCTAGATCGTTGCTGGCCAAAATTGCAAAAAATTATATCCTTGGCTAGACTAGCAGTTCGAAGAAGTATACCCTTGCTCGCCGCACATCCCCAGGTACCTTTACTATGGAAGCAGCCCCCCCCTCCCGTGGACCCTTGGTAAAAATCAATGGCAGGCTAAAGCTCCTCTACAGAAAGCAAAACTTTCTTGACATTTCTCTTCGTAGGTTACTAGCAAATACACTAATCCAGCCCCACTTTCACTATGCATGCGGCCCCATGCGGTGCTTGGCACTTGGCCAACAAAATTCAAACAGCTCAAAATAAATGCATCAGGGCCTGTTTGAATCTGGACAATAGAGCACATATGAATCAAAGAATTTAAAGATATAAATAGGCTCCCCACTAAAGAGAGATTTGAACAATGTATTGCTAAAAACGTTTTCAAATTTTCTAATAACTCAGCCCCGTTTCGAGCCTCGAGCCTTGTATTAGAGTCCCGAGCCCTCGAGCCTTACATCTTGAGCATCAAGCCTCATATTTATTGCCAGACTGAATCAAACATAATAAAGAATGAGGCGACATGTTTTAATGAAGGTATATATCAACTAAGAACACAGAAATCTAACAATACCCTACAAAATTACATTTTGAAAATGAGATTGAAAGCAACGGCATAAGCCTTTTCAGTCCTTGAGAAACCTTTGTGCTCTCACAATTTACACATTTTGCAGCGATTCTTGCAGGGCCGAAGCCAGTGGGGGGGGCTGGGGGGGCGGAACACCCCCCCAGAAGGCCATTTGTCGGAAATTTCACTCCACTTGTCGGATTTTTGTTGTTGTTACAGGCCCACAGTTAGAAGATTTTACTGGGAAAATAATGCAAAGGACATGAATTTATTGACTTTTGAGGATAAATTTTGACATGAATTTTAAATCTACAGCATTTTTTTCTTCATATTGACCAATTTTGAAGGCTCCAACGTTGAAACTACGAAATAATTCCAAAATCTAGTCATTAAAGGAGCACAACAGTCCTTTCGTGCATGTTTTGACGTATGTTCCTACAATTGGGGTTGTTGCTGTTGTTGTTGTTGATTTTATAGCGTCGGAAAATTTTAGTTCTTTGCCCCCCTATGAATTAAGGGTGGTATCGGGCCTGGATTCTTGCTATTGCCGTGATTTAAATCCTAGCAATTTTGAGTGTGATTTTTGTTAAAATTTGTCATAGGACTTTAATGGGTACTTTTTAAGTCCTTTCAACAAAAATAAATTAACTTTGCCAAATAATTAGAGCATTAACAATTTAAGAAAGAAACATCTGGCATCAAAAATGGCCTAAAATTTAAGAAACTGGCTGCCAAACCTGCCAACCCCGGGCCTAAGTTTTTCACAGAAAATACGGGTATACTAAGATAAAGTTAAAAGATCTAGGTGTGTTGTGTTGGCTCATGATATCAAACAAGAAGGCTCGAAACACAAGGCTCGAAGGCTCGAGGCTCGAAGGCTCGAAGTTTAGAAACACTCGGTCAGAGTCGGATCACTCGAAGATCTAAAAACAAATTGAATCAACCTTTTCGAAAGTGTAACACAGGACAAAATGGTCTCTCATATCTCGGACCTAATATCTTGAACAGTCTAAACTCTGACCTAAAATCTACTAAGAACGTCAACATTTTCAAGCATACGATCAAGGAAAAAATCTTTAAAGACCTACAAATCAAGAAAACAGCCGCTATGTATATTACTAAAATTCCAAAAGCTGCAAACAAAACTAGATTGCACCATTACTTTCTACCTTTGACAAAGAAATATGTACCGGGTGTCCCAAAACCCAAGTATACGGATTTGGTTGACTCTAGCATTGTGAATTTTGCTTTAATCAATGGCTAATCACTCTCAAAATGCTCCTCGATAGTTAACTTGAACATAGATACCTCGTTTGTTGGTATTGGTGCTTTGGGAGCAGAAATATCAATTTTGAAAGCTCAAATTTGCTTCTTCCTGCAAACCAGAGCTTTAGCCTTTTGGCCTAAGCAATTTCTTAAGGCACATCGTTTTAATTAACGATAACCTTGATAAAATTTGAACAATATTAGATCTTCTGTTATTCTGCTCTCCAGAAGTTACCCATGGGAAAATTTCTTAATTTTTCATTAATTTCAGTTCTACATTTCGATGTGCTTCATGAATTTGCTTAGGCCAAAAGGCGAAAGCTCTGGTTTGGAAGTGGATGCACATTTGAGCTTTCACGATTGATATTTCTGCTCTCAAAGCACCAATACCAAAAAATGAGGTATCTATGTTCAAGTTAACTATCGAGGAACATTTTGAGAGTGATTAGCCATTGATTAAAGCTAAATTCATATCGCTGGAGTCAACCAAATCTGTATACTTTTTTATCCATATTTAAGTTAACTATCGAGGAACATTTTGAGAGTGATTAGCCATTGATTAAAGCTAAATTCACATCGCTGGAGTCAACCAAATCTGTATACTTTTTATCCATATTTAAGTTAACTATCGAGGAACATTTTGAGAGTGATTAGCCANAAATCAATGGCAGGCTAAAGCTCCTCTACAGAAAGCAAAACTTTCTTGACTTTTCTCTTCGTAGGTTACTAGCAAATACACTAATCCAGCCCCACTTTCACTATGCAGGCCCGTCGAGAGAGGGGCCGGGCCCCAGGGTTAGGGAAGGAAGAGGGCCCCCGGCACCGAAGGGGCCGAAAATTTTTTTGAGCCACACCCTTTTATCCTTGAGCCACGCCCTCCTATGCACTGGTAAAACGCTGCTTTTAGACTTCATTTGGAATCTCAGTGGGCCTGCGGGCCTGAAAATGTTCTTGAAAGAAACTACAACAAAGAAAAAATACATATCTTATTTTTAAGGGCCCCCAAAGGCCCCGGGCCCCCTGGTAACTACCCTGGCTAACCCCCCCTCTCGACGGTCCTGTCACTATGCATGCGGCCCCATGCGGTGCTTGGCACTTGGCCAACAAAATTCAAACAGCTCAAAATAAATGCATCAGGGTCTGTTTGAATCTGGACAATAGAGCACATAGGAATCAAAGAATTTAAAGATATAAATAGGCTCCCCACTAAAGAGAGATTTGAACAATGTATTGCTACAAACGTTTTCAAATTTTTTGATAACTCAGCCCCGTTTCGAGCCTCGAGCCTTGTATTAGAGTCCCGAGCCCTCGAGCCTTACATCTTGAGCATCAAGCCTCATATTTATTGCCAGACTGAATCAAACATAATAAAAAATGAGGCGACATGTTTTAATGAAGGTATATATCAACTAAGAACACAGAAATCTAACAATACCCTACAAAATTACATTTTGAAAATGAGATTGAAAGCAACGGCATAAGCCTTTTTCAGTCCTTGAGAAACCTTTGTGCTCTCACAATTTACACAATTTGCAGCGATTCTTGCAGGGCCGAAGCCAGTGGGGGGCTGGGGGGCGTCGCCCCCCCCAGAAGGCCATTTGTTGGAAATTTCACTCCACTTGTCGGACTTTTGTTGTTGTTACAGGCCCACATTTAGAAGATTCTACTGGGAAAATGATGCAAAGAACATGAATTTATTGCCTTTTGAGGATAAATTTTGACTTGAATTTTGAATCTACAACATTTTTTTCTTCATATTGACCAATTTTGAAGGCTCCAACGTTGAAACTACGAAATAATTCCAAAATCTAGTCATTAAAGGAGCACAACAGTCCTTTCGTGCATGTTTTAACGTATGTTCCTACAATTGGGGTTGTTGCTGTTGTTGTTGTTGATTTTATAGCGTCGGAAAATTTTGGTTCTTTGCCCCCCTATGAATTAAGGCTGGTATCGGGCCTGGATTCTTGCTATTGCCGTGATTTAAATCCTAGCAATTTTGAGTGTGATTTTTGTTAAAATTTGTCATAGGACTTTAATGGGTACTTTTTAAGTCCTTTCAACAAAAATAAATTAACTTTGCCAAAAAATTAGAGCATTAACAATTTAAGAAAGAAACATCTGGCATCAAAAATGGCCTAAAATTTAAGAAACTGGCTGCCAAACCTGCCAACCCCGGGCCTAAGTTTCTCACAGAAAATACGGGTATACTAAGATAAAGTTAAAAGATCTAGGTCTGTTGGCTCATGATATCAAACAAGAAGGCTCGGAACACAAGGCTCGAAGGCTTGAGGCTAGAAGGCTCGAAGTTTAGAAACACTCGGTCAGAGCCGGATCACTCGAAGATCTAAAAACAAATTGAATCAACCTTTTCGAAAGTGTAACACAGGACAAAATGGTCTCTCATATCTCGGACCTAATATCTTGAACAGTCTAAACTCTGACCTAAAATCTACTAAGAACGTCAACAGTTTCAAGCATACGATCAAGGAAAAAATCTTTAAAGACCTACAAAGTCAAGAAAACAGCCGCTATGTATATTACTAAAATTCCAAAAGCTGCAAACAAAACTAGATTGCACCATTACTTTCTACCTTTGACAAAAAAATATGTACCGGGTGTCCCAAAAAAAATGTATACGGATTTGGTTGACTCTAGCATTGTGAATTTTGCTTTAATCAATGGCTAATCACTCTCAAAATGCTCCTCGATAGTTAACTTGAACATAGATACCTCGTTTGTTGGTATTGGTGCTTTGCGAGCAGAAATATCAATTTTGAAAGCTCAAATTTGCTTCTTCCTGCAAACCAGAGCTTTAGCCTTTTGGCCTAAGCAATTTCTTAAGGCACATCGTTTTAATCAACGATAACCTTGATGAAATTTGAACAATATTAGATCTTCTGTTATTCTGCTCTCCAGAAGTCACCATGGGAAAATTTCTTAATCTTTCATTAATTTCAGTTCTACATTTCGATGTGCTTCATGAATTTGCTTAGGCCAAAAGGCGAAAGCTCTGGTTTGGAAGTGGATGCACATTTGAGCTTTCAAGATTGATATCTCTGCTCTCTAAGCACAAATACCAAAAAATGAGGTATCTGTGTTCAAGTTAACTATCGAGGAACATTTTGAGAGTGATTAGCCATTGATTAAAGCTAAATTCATATCGCTGGAGTCAACCAAATTTGTATACATTTTTTTGGGACACCCGGTATATACCGAGTGAGTCAGAAAAAAGAATCTCCGTTTGAAAGGTCATGGCTCCCTGGATATCAAGACAATGATATCGGCAAATATATAGCTTAATGGTAGAAATGTTCAAATCTACTATAAGATTTACCTGACTGAAATCGGCCACTCCATTCTGAAATTATGAGGGAGTTTCTCGAGAAAGGTTCTTCAAAAAACCTTCAAAACGTGCCCAAAATCAGGCCCAGAACAAATTTCCCTAACATTTCTGCCTTACAGCAATGACTTTTGGACGCTGTAGCACGTGCTATCCTCTTGGGAGGATGAAAAAGTCCTCCCCCTGGTATCGATGACCTATTCATGGGGATTCCTCCCTCAACGTCGGCGGACAAAGTTGAACGGTCGTATGCTACTCTTCTGAGCTGCACTCATTTAACTTCGTTAGCAGCTAGTTCAGGAAATTAAATGTCGCAAAATTTGTTAACAATTGTTGGGATATACACCGATTTTGAGGAGCGGTTGGGGAACGCTCTTTCTTCAAGAATGACGAAAAGTATGCTGGGAAATCACCAACAGTGCCTTCCTTTCTTTCTCTTGGTACTCTCTCATGAAAACTTCCTCCGATGAAAGCGATAAGAGAAGTATAGTATAGTATAGGATAGGATTGCTGGCTGTGATTTAGTACTCCAATAACGAGAATTTTACGAAACTGTGCCACGTGTGGTCTACTGTCAGCAATTCATTAGCCTGCGTGCAGACTCAACTATCCTAAAGTGTAGGTATAAAGTGTAGTACACTTTAGGATAGTTGAGTCTGCACGCAGGCTACAATTCATATTCATCTACTTTGCATGTACGTCCATGAAGTAAATGGGTGCGGCCGCAAAATACCGCTGTTGACCACACCACCGGCTTCGGCATTTCTGGGAATACTGGCATTTCTAGGCACTTTCTAGGCCCATCCGAAGTGTAAAAAGGATGGGTGGGCTTGGCAAATGATGCAAGCTGAACTAAAAAGAAGATGGAAAGATCGTTACCTCTTCTGCCACCAGCGCAAGTCCTCGTGCATACACTCCAATTCGACCAATCAGAATAACCACCATTTGTTGACCTCGCAACTTCCACAATCTTCGGAAAATAAATGATTGCCCCAAGAAGACAGGTCGAACCGAAGAGAGCAATGAATACCTTAGACATCTTGGGCGTTTCTGCACTCAGTCAATCGTCCGTCTTTTGCTTAGGCCTTTTGTAACTTCCACTTCGTTTGTGTCGATTTACATTGCTGTCATGTCGAGTCCGCAAGTTTCCCTCAACCTTTGCATTGTAATTTTTGCCACGTCCATTGCGTCCATACACAAAGCAACGCCATAAGTTGTTTATCAACTTTTGAAATTCATCAGTTGCTTAGACGCGTAACAAAGAAACTAAAGTGCCTGATTAAAATTCATAATCTTATCAATAACAGTACAACAGAGCAGGTCAAAACCACAATTGAATAGTTCGATATGAAATACCCTGATTCAAAAGTCAATTGTTCAATTCAAATTCAAATTTCTTTATGTTGGGAAACTTAGGCCCACCTGGGAGCCCTTACGCGTTTGGACGTCAAGCTGAAATTTGATCTTGACAAAGTTTTGATGGGAAAGTTAAAAACTGATTGCAAAAGCACCCGAAAGCACCTGTGTTTCATACAGAGTAGAAAATTGCGATGAAGGTTGCAAGAGCAAATCGTTGCCATGGAAGTCGTTGAACTGCTCTGCTCTGAAAGCCACACTTGCTACACATGCAAGGAGCGTCGTCTACTAAAAAAAACAAGTTTAAAAAAAACAAAACTAGCCTGCGTGCAGACTTTGGTTACTGGGGAGGAGAGGGAAGAATCTCATCTCTCCTCTCCTCCCCAGCGATCAAAGTCTGCGCGCAGGCTAAAACAAAACATGAATACGGAATAAATGTCTCAATAAATATAACGAGATCTCTAATGAACAAACAACAAAAAACAAAAACCAACGAGGAAACTAAGAATATATATACAATGACTACTGATTATACGGGATGTTAGCGTGTTACATATTTTGCAACCTCCAAGACTAGTTTCTGGTCTTCACAAGACAGCAAGTAAATCAAAGGACCCTTGGGGGGACTCATGGAATGGGTAGCAACATGTATATAAAGTCTTAGAAAAACGAATATCCTTAGTCACAGTCGTGCCCAAAGGCGGACATGTCACACTGGGAACGAAAGTCCTGCCTTCTTCTGAGAATCGGTAGTCTGGGTAGTTCACGAAAAATGTTTGCACCACCTTTGTCTCAAAAACTGGTCGCTTTGATGTACTGATTCTATGGTGGGACTAAATCATCTGCTATTTTTTCTCAAAACCATCGGGCCTAAAACGCTACAAAAGCAGATTTCCAGCAGAACTGCTATACCATGAAACTAAAACAAGCTATCAGTACTTAAAAGGATGTTTCTTCGAGCGATGATCGCAAAAAACGCCTTCCTAGCTCTGAGCCATAACTCTGATTAGCACACACACAAATATTGAGACTTTAGTCCGGTTTTACAGCTCTAGGGAAATAGGAGACTCATGAGATAGTCCCAGTTATCGCAACAACAACAACAGCAATGGCAACAACAACAACAACAACATTTTATTTCCTATCAGTCTAGCAATAGCGATAACTACGAACGTGTAATAGAAGAGTAAAAGCTTGATCAGCCCTAATCATAATGTATTTCTCGTCTCAACATCTCATGGGGTCCCGGGGGGTCTACTTAATACATTGAGCTCCCGGGGATGTGCCTGCCAATAGGGCCCCATTTTTCGATTGAAAATTCCAGGACAGGATTATACCTTTTGTGTATTTATTCCGGCACAGGTATGTTCATTAAAGCTTTTTTCTCAAAACAGGTCAGATTTGACCTGCAAAATTAAGATTACTTACAAAAGTCCAGGACAGGTACTATATTTTCAAACATTTATCCCAGGACAGGGTCATAGAAGTTTCTTTTGGCAGGCACATTCCCGTTGTTTTTCTCCAAGGTAGACCCCCGGGCATAGGGTCTTCAGTCGATCAAGTTTCCTTGACTGCAGAGCCACTCGGATAAAAGAGATCTCGTGCAACAACAAAATTCATTCTTAATTCGACTCAAAAACAACAATTTCAATTTAAAATTGAGAAATTTCAAATTTATTCTAAGAATTGACGCTAAATAACTTCTGCTTTTCATTGCAACACAAAAATGCACGGTGGAAGCAGAACTGTTCGTTAATCTATCTCTTTTAACTATTTTACAATATTCACAATCTTATTTACAAGTAAATTTACATTAGTCATTAGTCAAGACGACCGAAGACGACAGTCGACGTTATAATTTACAGTTCAAACAAATCTACAATTAATTATCACAGTCTTATTCCAAAATTCTTGTCACGGAATAAATTGTGCACAAAACATTGGATTTGTTGAGTAAATAAATGGACTTTGCAAATGAAAAATCAAACAGTTGAAAGTATCGCAAGCAACTCTCGCAGAAAGACCACCAGGAAGTTTACTCCACGATGTATCTACACTTTTGCGCAAGACTATTTTCAAGAAACGAATTTGATCTAAAGTGCACGAAATATCTATATCTTCCGTTTCTCGGCATAGAAAATTAGCAAAAAGTTAGCAAAAATTCTACTCCTCCGAGCTTTCTTGATTTGATCAAACCGCGCAAGTTAATTATTTTGCCGCGAAAATTTCTTCCTGCTGAAGTCTTCAAATTTAGCAATATTCACCGTAGGTATCAAAGGCTATTAATTTTCAGCGACGCAAAAATTGACAAGATTTTCGGAATTGAGCATAACTTCTTCGGAAGCCGAGTGAGGACACTTAAATAAATTTTGAAACCTTGGGTCATCAAAAATCGATTCTCCTTGAAAACAGGAGTACGAAAGTCTGTATCAAGCAACGTAAGATTTCCTCCAAAAATCTGAAAAATGTCCACGATGGCAAACTTGATAATAACGTCAAATTACATCTTCCAGGTTGGGGGAAGGGGGGCACGAATTTCGATTTAGCAAATTTTAAAATCAATTTGGAAGGTTAATATTTACAGGGAAATGAAACGATTTCTTTGAAATCACATTTGAAACTCATCGAAAAATGATGAGAAATTTCAGCAGTCTGAATTCACACTTTTTGTGTATTGTCTTATGGGGGAAGCTTGATATTGTCATAGAAAAGGGGTCTAAATCCTCGACAAAGGCCTAAAGTCAAAATGGCGAACACGTTTAGTCTCTAACCATGATTGATAGGACACCAAGTGTGTGAAAGTTTTATCAGTAGCGAGCCACCTTAACCCATTGTTTGTGTGTTTTTTAAACTTATTTTTACTTAGTAGTGAGCCACCTTATCGCTGTTTCGTTTCGATTTTGAAATTTTTTAGTGGTAAGGGTTTACGCTTAAGGTGGATCTGCACAGGTGGCTCACTATCAAAAAATTTCAAAATCACGAAACAGCGATCAGGTGGCTCACTGCCAAGTAAAAATAAGTTAAAAATACACAAAAACAATTGGTTAAGGTGGCTCGCTACTGATACAACTTTCACACACTTGGTGTCCTATCGCTCATGCTCTAACATCCAAGAACTTCTCTTCTAATGCAACCACCAAACAAGTTGCATTCCATAAGGTACCTGCTTGTTCATCGGGTTTGCATTCGTTTTAACAGAATAAGTAGCACTGACTTGAAAAAATATGTTGCTTTAATAAAACCCAGTAACACCATAAGGCGTACCGGTGATTTATTAAGATGGCATTGGCTACGTAGCTAGGCCCATAACGAACGTACGCAAAAGAGCGGGAAAGCGGGAAAGGATGTCGAGACTTAGTCACGTGACCCATTCGTGTGCGCCTCGCCTTGAAAGATCCATCGTCGCCCAGAGTCCTTTGCGGGCATGCAACAATTTCAGACTGTCTGAAAATGAAATTTGGCCTAAACAGAAACTATACATCCAGAGCTAACTGAACAGTTCTATTGAAAGTAAAACTTTTCTATCGGTGCCTTCAGTGCTTTGTACATGATGTGACTTTCACACAGTCTGATAACTTCAGCGTGCCTGCAAAGGACCCTGGGTGTCAATGGCTCTTTAAACTAACCTGGCTCATGTTTCATTCAACAGATTTATGAAACTGCCCCTCTCACCCGGGGGGGGGGTACTTAGTATATTTGTCCGACGGGTATGTGTCGTTTTTAAGGGTATCGTTTCCACCAATTTTTTCAAGCACAGGGTATCAAAATGAGGCAATTTTTCTAGAGCAGGTTATCATTTTGAGCGAAAAATTCTGGAGCAGGGTAAAAAAATTTTTTTTCGTGGGCACACGCCCGTACAAATTTAAGTCAAGTA